>CAAKHF010024559.1:141577-159410 GCA_901007745.1 Hippocampus kuda | reverse complement strand
TCTGGTGGCACTCGGATGAATCATTCCGACAAGCGCACGCGCGACAAGTCCGGTCCTCGTCATCTGATCCTTGGCCCGCCGTGTTCACCGTGACTAAATGGACACCCCCGCCCCTTCCCATCCATCTACCTCACCACTTCAGCTCCACTCACTGCGGGTGAGTCAATTCAATTTGTCAGAATCCCAATCTGATTTATTGACCAAGTATGTAAAGCACACAAGGAATTGACTTTCTCAGTTACAAATGAGCATCGCGACACGCAGGTTTGGCAGCCCAGAACATTCATCTCAGCGCTCATTTAAAAAAAAAAAAGGAGATCGACAAGATAAAAGCGCAGCCGAGTTTGACGTCTAAAAAGAAGTTGTTGGTGTCGGCGTGGGTGTTGTCACTTTGTCTCAGCTTTGAATGACAAAGAGCCGCCTCCATTTTCACTCCTGCGTCGAAAAAAAAAGGAGGGAAAGACGATAGCGCTGAAAGAGAGAGCGGCCAGACAAAAGCGTGGGGCCGCGTCCTTTGGAAAGCCGTTGACATTGGGGACGCCCGTCCTTGTCAGACGGCACACACCAGACACAGCATCAAAACTGTGCGTTAGCTTAGCACCGAACGATTGGCGCTAACGCTAGGTGCAACGCAAAGGATCGACAACAGAAAACAACAGTGTTCTATGGTTCATTAAATACCTTGGACATTCTTGAGTCCCCTTCTACTGACCGATACCTTTGAACAACGACATCCTTCTGGTGCCGCAAAAGCTCTGTGCGGAACAAAACCACAAAACCAGACGCGACCAACCAAGGACCAAAAACCACCAAGTCATCTGCGGTTGACCAAAGAACAAAATCACCTACAACAAACCTAACCTACACTTAAAAAAAAAATCTTTCCAGAACATGGTATCAAACTCTCTCTGTCGCTGTGATGCACCGTTTGAGAGACGAGATTGTGAGAATGCGTGAGTGAGATCGTGTGTGTGCACGTGTTTGTTTGCACTGCTAACAGTGTTAATGCCGCATATCCAAACATGTGAATTGAGTGCCCTGAAGGCTGGATTGTAAATGCAAAGGAGGTTCGTCTTCCTTTTTGACAGCTTTGAATGTCGGGCTAGTCCAAGATCAACACAAACAAGGACGTCTGTGGAAACAACAACACTGACAGATGCTTGTCGTAGACCGGGAGTTAGCAAACGGCCCAGATTTGGAACAGCTCCGCAAAACCATCAGCAACAAAACAACCCCGCCCCCACACACACACACACACACACACACACACACCCAAAAACAGACCTAGGAGGACCAAAGCTTCAAAACGTTCTGCAACAGATGAAAACCTCCTGGAATAGTCAAAGGTGAAGAAACTACACCAAAAAAAAAAAAAAACTCATCTGTAACAAACCAAGAGCACCTGCAAAGAATGAACGACCAAAACTACCTGAAACAGACAAAGGACCAAAACTGTAAAACAAACTTCAACGGACCAATGACCAAAACAATAAATCCACCGAAAACAGCTAAAATTTTTTTTTTAAAAAACCCCACCTGCAACAGACCTAAGACAAAACCACCGAGAGGAGACCAATAACCATAACAACCTGCAACAGAACAAGAACCCAAAACACATGAAATGGACGAATCACCAAATCCATAAAACCACCTGCAAAAAAAAAACAAAACCACCTGCAAGTTGAGCAATGATCAAAACGACCTGCAGTGAACCAAGGACCATAACCACAAAAAACATTTGCAACTGACCAAAAGTTCCTTCAGCAGACCAAGAACCAAAACCACAAAAAACAGCTTTATTTATTTAGAGCATTTGAAACACAGGCGAAGTCAATATAGTTCACATAAATATTTTATTACACTTAAATGGTTCCACAAAGAAAACATTGAAGACATTTCAAAGCCAAGTGAAGAAATAAAAAGTAGCTTGCTAAAATTACAAACAAGGTTTTTTTTTGGGGGGGGGGGGAAATACCCCCAAAACAAAACAAAACAAAAAACATCTGCAATGGACCAAAACCACCTGAAGTGTATCCATGAGCAAAACAAGCTGCAACTTGCCAAACCCCTCCGGCAACAGAACAAGGACAAAAAAGATGGAAAAACCAGAACAGGGACCAAAACAAACAAACAAACAAAACAACTTTCATGGAAAAATGAGCAAAACCACCTGCAACAGACGTTGCAAATAACCAAACTAATGGACCCAAAACCCCCTAAAAAAGCAGAAACCTTTTTGAAATGGTATGCTAACCAAACCCACAAGACCACCCTGCCTGCAAAAGACCTAGAACCAAAACCACCCAAAATGGACCCAGACCTAAACTGACTTAAAATGACAGATTTTAAAAGCGGAGAAGGTGAATCGCTGGCTGAGCTGCGTTTGTGTGTTGTGCTAGCACATGACCATGTTTGGAACAGAGTTCCACGCTTGAATTAGTCAAAGTCGTCAGTGCGGAGAATCCTTCAGGGACCAGCACAGAGTGACGCTTGTACCAAGGCCTCAGGACCAGCCTTTGTAAGATCGCATGAGAAGTGACCGAGTGGGCAATCATTAGTGGTAGGCCGAGTGCCAAACTCATTTGGAAAATACGTGCGGCGTGGCACTGACGTACATCCAGCCGGGTTTCCCGAGGCTTTGGTTTCCAAGTTTTGTTTTTGAGGCAGCTGAGTGTTTTATAAATCATCTACGAAAGGTTTTGTGTTCGATAACATCTTTGATTCATCGAGGGCCAGTTGCCTATCCTTTCCTCTAATTTGTCTTTCAGACTGACAAAAAACACATACTGGTACCATAAGTTCATTTTTTTGGAGAAGTGGAGGGAGACAAGCAAAATTAAGAAATGTGCTTTTGGAATCCGCGATCAATAACGCCAGCAGAAAATTCAACTTGACACTTTGATCTACAGAGCAACAATGTTTTTATTTTATTTTTTATTGAATGACAATGTGTTGTTCTTTTGTTTGTAATTCATAACACAGTCTTGTCTTTCAAGTCGCAAACTATTTGGCCTGACTGTGCAGGAAGTGAGTCGCTGAGAAAAAAAAGAAAAAAAAATCATTGTTGATCAAAGAGCACTCCCAAAGTTTCAAAAAGAGGAGAATGCCTCATGCAGGGTCAAGGTCGAGAGTATTGACATTATTGATGCGAGCGGAAAGCAGTGAAAAAACACAAGTCCACTTGCACAGATATACACTCGCTCGAATGCGCACACACACTTTGACATACACCACCATCCTATGAAAGGAGTGCATCAAAATACGACGCAACGATGAGATAAAAACACGACAGTATGGGAGCATGGAACTGAAAATTCATATCCCCATTACCTTAACGATGTAATGGTGCAGAAAACAACGTTCAATATCAGTTTACCGTATTTTCTGCACTATAAGGCGCTTCGGAGTATAAGGCGCACCTTCAATGAATGGCTTATTTTAAAACTGTTTTCAAATATAGGGCGCACCGCATTATAAGGCGCATAGAATAGAAGCTACACTAGTGACTGTGGTTGCATTATACATCCACTAGATGGAGCTACGCTAAAGAGAATACAAGACAGCTGTATTTATATAGAGCCTTTTCAACCACTGCAGCTGTAACAAAGCGCTTTCCAGAACATTTAAAATACGACGTTCAAGAAATTAGAATACTGATCCATATAAGGCACATCGGATTATAAGGCGCACTGTCGGCTTTTGAGAAAATCGAGCGCTTTGGGGTGCGCCTTATAGTGCGGTACTCAATTTTCACTCTTCGTCCTGTTCACCTGTGAAGTGGCTGTCGCGCACAACTGCACATTTGCATTATGTTCGAATGACATTGCCTTTAATTTTTTTGATATGTATGTGAGGATAAAGCGGATCTGAAAATGAATGAATGAATATATATATATATATATATATATATATATATATATATATATATATATATATATATATATATATATATATATATATATATATATATATATTGGGCGGCCCGGTAGTCCAGTGGTTAGCACGTTGACTTCACAGTGCAGAGGTACCGGGTTCGATTCCAGCTCCGGCCTCCCTGTGTGGAGTTTGCATGTTCTCCCCGGGCTTGCGTGGGTTTTCTCCGGGTGCTCCGGTTTCCTCCCACATTCCAAAAACATGCATGGCAGGCGGATTGAACACTCTAAATTGTCCCTAGGTGTGAGTGTGAGCGTGCGTGGTTGTTTGTCTCTGTGTGCCCTGCGATTGGCTGGCAACCAATTCAGGGTGTCCCCTGCCTACTGCCCGATGACAGCTGGGATAGGCTCCAGCGCCCCCCGCGACCCTAGTGGGGATAAAGCGGTTCGGAAGATGAATGAATGAATATATATATATTATATATATATATACACACACACACACACACACATACACACACAAACAAAATCGACATTTTTCATGTTTCCTGAAAAAAGAAGAAGAAAAAAAATGACCGTTATTTTAGGAAGAGGACGATATTGTGAAAGTCATGATATGATACGTGAATGCATGATCACTTTGAGCACATGACATGCAAGATCCATCCATTCAACGATTACATAAATAATTCAGACGCGGTTGATGAATGAACTTGTCTGCGAGTTTAAACGCCTTTTCATGTGAAAGTGCTTGGACCATTTTTGGCACCATCCCCAGAAAGCAGGATAAAAATGACTCCATCACTAACAAAAATAAAACACAGCATATTTGCTTAGTGGCGCGCATACATTAGCTGCCGTGCATCATCAATGCCCCGTGCATCATTCGTATTTGGGGATAAATCAGGGAAAGCAAGACCACTCGTCTTCAAACGTGGCATGAGCGCAAATTATACTTTTGAATATACTTTTAGGACACTGACAGCTTCCATGTGGACAGCGCTCTGCAACACTGGAAACAGCTGAAAGTCGGCTTCTGTCGCACCAACAGACATGACGGCCAGCAGCGTTCACCCCAAAGACAAATAATTACTAGAATTCCATGCTAAGGTCATGACAAGTTTGCCTTTTATTCCATTTTTTCGGTGACTTTTGAATTTTTCAATCCGCTGCAGTCACATCTTTGCTGGGTAAAAACCTTTCCTGCCTTGCATCTTTGCACCCAATCAAACCGTGCCATAAATAAGCATCTTCCTTATCTGTTTGTCATATTTATTTGATCTAATTTTGTTGTTCGCAAGTCTTGGGACTTTTTGAACTAACCTGTGACCTTAGGGATCATATATCGCGTCATATCATCTGGGAACGCGTGTTGGTATGACAATAAAAATTCCTTGAATCCTTGAAGACTCAACTTGAAACATAACTTGAAAGAACGGCCATAAAATAAATTTGTAACAAATTAAAATAAGACTATACTAAACTAATAGCGCTCAAAAATAAAAAGAAAAAAAGAAAAGAAATACCAGTTGTTCCTGCTGTACTTGCTTTAGCCTCTTCAGGGCAGTGTGGTGCCGTAAATCCATGGAGTACAGATTTACAATGAAATAAGAGTAGAAGAAGAAAGTTATCATTGAGTTCTACCAATATAACTTGTTTCTCACATGAGCCTTTGAGTATTGTCATATTCCCTGTGTGTGTTCCTACATCGAGTATTTGTTTTCTTTTTTGAAGGAAATGACTCGAAGTTGATGCCAAATTCCCGTTGGCATCTCAGTGGAATTTTTGACCTGATGTGTGTAATTCTTTGACAGTAAACACTAATTAAGGTGTCACTGAACCGTTTAAAGCATGCTCAAGGAAGCGCAGGCCACACACTTGCCGTGCAAGCTACAAAGTACTTTCAGGATACTTTCACAACATTCGGCACATTGATCTACTCTCTTTCATGCCTGAAGGGGCAAAGACCACTTGGACTTGGAAGCACGGCCCATTTGGATCTGGCCTTTAGTGAGTTGTACCGCTTCGAAAAACAAATCACGGTAGCACTGGATTGGGTTTGGAGGGTCAGGATTAATGGCGCGGCAGCATCAATAGGTCAAGCCAGGCTGTGCAAGACCATTGGCTTAGGCCTGGGGGTGTGGCATCACTAGACTCTGGCCTACCGGGTCGGCCCTGGGTTCTGTGGTACCACACAGTACCCCTTGGTTAGCACTGAGGCCTGAGTGATCCGATAGGAAATCAATGGACAAAGTACTAAAACTGGCAATACCATACAAGCTGTCCAAAAATAAAAAATAAAAAAAATCATATACTGGTGCTACAAAACATTTCAAACCCAAACAATGAGTTTTCTTCATCAGCCAGATGATCGACCACCATGTAAACCACAGGTGTCAAACTCAAGGCCAGGGGACCAGATCTGGCCCGCCACATAATTTTATGTGGCCCGTGAACTGTGTGTCAACTTCCATGATCCTTGCTAAAATCTGTACCGAAATGTCAAATTGTCATGTGTAATAAATAAATAGATTTTGCAATAATTTTGTTACCCTGCTAGCATTCACTCAAACAATAATTGAACAAACTATTATAGTTGGTTTGGCTGATTTCAAAATTGGTAATTCATCATTGTCTTGTGTCCAAGTATCACGCGCGTTGTCACCATGACAACACGTCTGCTCACAATGCCCGAGCATCTGACACTTCCTGACCAGGGCAAGCAGCTGGGCCGGAGCAGCGGGGGATCTCGGAAGACTCGTTCCAGGGAGATTACTTCCTAGATTAGTAGCAATAGCTCCAAGTCATCTTTGGTGACACCACACTTGAAACTTTTTTGACATGCTTCATCTCACGTGGATAAAGCGAGCGCGTCACACATCGCGTGCGAGTGACAAATATATCCCATGGGAAGGAATGAATTCAATGATGCCTCATATTTGCAAATGTTGGCAATTTCTGGCCATCACTAATCCTGGAGCACATGCGCACGGTTGGCGTCGAATCATCACATCTCATCATCCGGCAGTACCGCCTCTTCCCACATGGACGCTGGCTTTTGTGGAAGGCCACACAAACACGTCGTATCAAATGCAAGGGGATGAGCAGGAGGCTAATTCCAAACACATGTGCGTGTTGTAGCACATGGTCACACACGCACACACATGGTCACACTCACGAGACATGAAGATGAGAACGTCAATGTGAACATTTGTCTTTTATTGACACGCATTGCCAGGTAATAAGCATATGACAACACGGCAATATTAGTCATCGTGAGACATATTGCTCTCATCAGTCCCAATGGTAAGATGTTTCTGTTTTGTCTTCAGACATGATGAGAGAGACACGCAGTCGACATTAATGTGATTGTGATTTTGTGGATAACTCACGGGTCGAACGCTTTTATTTCTATGTTACCGTGCGAGAACAATTTTTCATCATTGATGTGGGTATGTTTTGATTGCAAAAAAATGGTGATTTTTTTTTATGCTCCGATAAGTGAATAGGTAGAAACGATATCTGATTCCATGAATTTCGATGAAGACAAGTCCCCAAAAAAAGCATATTGAAATCAGAATGACACAGCCAACAGGGACATACAGAGAGAGATCAAAATACAAAATAGTTCCAGACACAAGCCTTTGGCAACCCAGGTTGTCAGGTAACTCCCGTTTAGCAAAACAGGGGGACATAGACCATGACCTATATCCTGCCCGGAGGTGACGGACTGTAAAAGACGCTGTGCGCTGTGGGATTTTGGACATTTTGTTTTCTCCGCATTCAAATCTTGTTCAGTTTTCTCTCAGTTACAATCTATCATGACTTCATGACAGGCAGCAGGGGGAAGGAGCTGCTGAGTCCCAGAGCTTCACAAACTCACCATGTTCCAGCCCACAGTCTTCCACGCATACCAGTTCAAATTACAAATGAGGATGCCCACAGCAGGCATGATAGCGTATATTAAACTTACGGAGGAGTTGTCAGCAGAAAGTGTGGGTAATTTTCTACAAATGGGACGGACCCTCCCACGACGCCCCCGCCATTTCTGACCGCAGGCAAACGCAATGCGCAACATCACGCTGGGCTCGTATATTACCGCACGCTGGCATGCGCCGTATCGGGTGGCAAGATATGTCTACCATACAGCCTAGTTTGGTGTGAGAACCGTCGTCATATGGGACAAAAGCCCCGTCAGATGCTGAGGATGTGCTTACCAATCCACAATCGACCACCTCGTTTAAAAATCTTGCTCCACAGCAATCGCAGCCCGTCACGTTTGTCTGCCACACGCCTGTCGGCTCAAAAATCGGCCAGCATTCGTGTAGTCTGACAACAGTTTTTAAGCAAGACCTGATCCGACTGTACCCTTTTTCCTCTAACTCAATTGGCTTCCTAATCTGACCAGAACGTTGTTGTGATGAGAGTAAACCTGTGTGGCCGTGCTAAATCTGATTATCAACACATGTTGCAACTTCCCGAGCAGCTGGCCAGGAGCTTCTTGAAAAGGTGCGACGACCCGAAGCCAGTCCAAAGCGAAAAAAAAACCCAAAAAACACTCACTGACAGTAGCGGCTCGTTGAAGCGCTTTTAGGAAAACACACTCTGCCGAGCGCTCACTAATTAGCATCAGCTAGCATCAGCTAGCAGTCGCGTCACGGCGTGGCAGCAGATCATAATCTGCCGAGACCTTGATGCAGCACAGAAAGGAGGCCAACAACGTTTGAAAAACTAAACGTCTACTTCATATCATTGACTGTCCAATGGTTGTCCTGCAGAGAGGGGATTTTGCAGTTTTGGTTTGCAGAGCTCCTGGTTTAGCTGTTTTGGCTCTCAACAAATTGACTGAGTGGCTGTCAACGTTTAGAAGGTGATATTTTTGGAGAATCTCAACGTGGTGGTACGTGATTGCTCTTTTAACCATTCCTTTTAAAGTTTGACGATACCGGGAACAAATGGATTTGGTGGCAGTGGGAGCCGCTGGAGCCTGCTTGCTCATGCAGTATGAGATGTGAGGATCCGATTAATCAACGAGTCAAATCCTGATAGTGAGACTGAGCTATGTATTTTGTGAGGAAATGGTTGTGGAGGAAAAAAAAAAAAGGCAGGAAATTCTGTTTATGGGATGAGTTACTTCAGAGTTCAGAAGGGGTGAGGGATGCCATCAAGCTGAATAAGGAGTCCCATTGGACCTTTTGACCTTTGGGACTGTCAGGCGAAGCACATTGCAGGTTTGGTCATTGCCGAGGCCAAAAGGTGGGAAGAATTTGGTGAGGCCATGGAGAACGACTTCCAGATGGTTTGGATGAAATTCGGGTCCGCTGCTGACCTCGACTTGGGATGCTGTGAGTTGGTGGGGAGAATATCTCAAAGAGCTCCTTCATTCCATCGACACAAACGTCTTCCTAGGAGGAGGACTGTGTCCAGGGACTCCGAGGTGGGCTCTCCCATCTCTGGATTTGAAGTCATCGAGGCAGTTAAAAAAAAAACCTCCTTGGGGGGAAGGCCCCAGAGTTGCCAAGACTCTGGATGTTGTGGGTCTGTCCGAGTTAGCATGCCTCCGCATCATCACATGGACATTGAGGACAGTGCTTCTGGATTCACAGACCGAGGTGGTGGTGGTGCCCCTTTTTGTAGAAAGGCCAACGGAGGCTGTGCTACACCTACAGGGTTCCACACTCCTTAGCCTACCCCGGTACGTTTTATACGGGGTTGCTGTCGGAAGATTGGTCAGGAAGTCCGATTTCAGATTCAGGAGGAGCAGCGTGGTTTTCGTCCTGGCTGTGGAACTGTGGACAGGGTCTACGCCCTCAGTAGGGTTTTCTGGAAGTTGAATGGGAGTTCACCCATCCGTGTGCTTCGTGGACTTGGGAAAAGGCATTCAACCGTGTCCCTCAGGGAGTCCTGTTGGATGCTCCGAGAGTGTGGGGGGAGTAGATCTCTTCATATGGGTAAGATGTGAGACCAAGTATCCACCCCCGGAGTTTGCATCAGAGTATGTCTGCCTGCCCTTCACTAAAAGGGCGTGACAGCACCTGCAGAGCGCAACTTGTCCTCTTACTGTCCGCCAAATTGCCAGGCGACCGGGAACGTGTCATAGAAAATGCCCTCGGGCCGACAGAATGCCCGGCATGGCGAAAGGCTAGCTGGCAAAAACCGAAAGATGGTAAACTAGACTTGGCCCAGCAGAAAAGATCAAAAAAGATGTGGCAGTTTTTGCGCCAAGTGTACATGGGCCTGTCTATGAAAATAAAGTTGCTACTTCTCACGGGATGATCTGAGAATAACTCGGAATCATCCCGAAGTCTGGGCGTCGCTGCTGATGATGCTGCCCCCTGCAAAGCCGACCCCAGAGAAGCGGAAGAAAAGAAATCTGAGAGAATGGATGAATGAATGGATACATGAATAATAAAAAAAATTGCAAGTTCACAATGTGTGACCTGAAATGTCAAGTTGGGGGCCACTGTGTCAAAAACAAAACAGGTTAGTCTAGTGTTGCTCTCGAAACCAATCGGAACGCCTTATCCATGCGTGTGTTACATGCGCATTATTCCCTTTGCATTTTTTTTTCCTCACCAAAAGCATCCTTGTCTGAAGTGGCAATCAAAACGTTTCCAACCAATGATTGAAAAATTACCGGTGATGCTTGACATGCCTGCAAGGAGAAAAGCAAATCTTTAGAATGGGACTTCCTCACTCTTCGCCGAAAGGGTTCATTCTTTGGCAGATGCAGCATTTTCCCCCCCCATTTTCCATCCACACAACTGGAATCCAAGAATGTTATTGAAAACATCTTAGCCCTGAATCAAGTTTCCCGAAAACATGCCCGGACCTCTCCGCGCTGGAACTCAAACTAAATTACCCGACTTGGCACTGATGAGCAGCAGGCAGGAACTTTGAGTCAGTTCGTACTCATGTGAACTTTCACCGCCGGATATTATGTCAACTATTTTGGACGAGGTATTGATTTTTTTTTTTTTTTTTTTTTATGCAATCATTTTTGTTTCAAACTAAATACGGTTCTTTGTGCTGGCACAGACAAACAATCAGCTGCTTGATCAATGAAAAATTTAAACGTATTACAACAATATCGTGATTCTGAAGAACAACTTGTGCCACACAGCAAGCAGAAGAACTAACGCGTCGAATAATACAACTGCAGCGATAAATGTTAGCATGCAACAGAGCAACTAGCAACACATGCACCTGCGAGCATAACCACATAGAAAACAACAGCTAGCAACGAAGCTGCAGTGAGAACACATTACCTACAGCTCCACCAAAAACCAAAACACAACTAACTGTGTGTCAAATGTCTGTGTCGAGATGTTCAAAGTGTGTGAACTGAGGCGTTTGGAATGTTGCACATGTGTGACAACAAAGAGGATGAATCACTTTGAGAGCCTTGCTGATATTTTTTGCCCCAAAGAAAAATACTTTAGCTTGTGTGAACCGTGTGTGAAAGCCTCTGGAAGGAAAAACATCATCTTGCACCACAGCAAAGAAGTTTGTTGTCTTAAGCAGCTCACGAGATGTGGATTTCGATCTTCAGGGCTCGGCTTTTAGGGACTTGATGATCCAAAGGACATTGCAGTTTGGGACCTGGTTGGTCTTTGAGGATCTGGGTTTCAGACATGGTTTTTACTGTCTTGGGACCTGGCTTTTTGGAATCTGGTTGGTTTAACCCCTTCAGGGACGGCGGTTACTACAGTGGACAGCTAATCAGGTTCCAGGTTATCATTATTTCTGCATGAAAGGATTAAAGGACTTGGTTTTCAATGACTTGATTGGTCCTCAGGACCTGGCATTTCGGAAACTGGTCGACCTTAAGTTAAGTACTGTTACTTTTGGGGTCTTGGTCTAAAGGGTCCTAGTTGCTCTTAGGGATGTGGGTCGTACTTTCATGGTAGATCTCAGAACCTGGCCTTTAAGGACCTGGATGGCTTGGCTTTTAGTGACTAGTCTTGAGGACCTGGATTTGGGGGCAGGGACTTGGTTGTTCTTAAAGACCTGCTTATTAAGGACCTGGTTGGTTTAAGGACCTGCTTTTTAGGGACTTGGGTTGGGTTGGTTGGCTGGGTTTTGGGACTTGGGACTCAAGAATTTAGAATGAGGAACAGGAATCGCACACCTACAGTTAACAACTTGGAGCAACACTACAGTAACAACAAGGCTAGCTAAACAGCTACAATAACAAATGCAACAACACACGTCAAAAGTACAGTAACATGATATGTGACGACGCCAGCGAGAGTAACACAGAGTCCTAACAACTAACTACAGTGACGTGACCCGCATTGGGGTCATCCTGTCAGTGAATGTAGCATTTGCTAAGCGCAGCATTTCTTGTGTTTTTTTTTTTTTTTTGCGTGTCAGTGTTAGGTTTAGCGCCTGAGCTTTGGCCGAGCTAGCGAGGCGCCATCTTCAGGGGTTACATTTGTTCAAAGCTCAGAAAGAAGGCCGTTTGTGGACATGTGGTCCAAGTTGCGTTGATATGTTGAGCATCTGGTCTCTTTCATGTGCCTTTCATCAGTCATGTTCATATTTTGACTTATATGTTTCACACTTGGGTGTCAGTGTCATGAAAGCGCAATAAAAATTTACCAAGATATTTTAACTTATATTTAATTTGAAAAAAATAGGTGCTCATGAGTGTTTTCGCAGTTTACAAGGAACACTTTTGTTTTTTCTGAAGAAAATTGGTTCATTTTTTTTCTTTGTAACTTATTAAGAGTAGTAAGTTGAGAGCTGAGATCTGACATTATAGTTACCTTCCTTGAATACTTGTACAATGATAACGTGAAAAAAAAATAGACATCAACATATTAACTTTGCTTAACTCCCTTTTTACAGCTGTAAAAGGGAAAAAAAACCCATCTTAACATTAAGAGTAGTCCATTTATTTTTACACTTCTAAAATGTCCAGAATTTCCAAAATCAATTTGAAATGTGGACTCGTCAGACCACAGAGCACTTTTACCACTTTGCATCTGTCCATCTTAGATTGACCAGAGGCAAAATAGCTTTTGCTTTGCTTCGTAGAGTTTTAAGTTACACTTACGGATGTAGCGCCGAACTGCGCATCTCTGACAAAGCTTTCTGAAGTGTTCCTGAGCCCATGTGGCGATATCATTTTCACATTAATGTGGATTTTTGACGCGGTGCAGCCTGAGGGATTGAAGGTCACGGAGATTTAGGGTTGATACTGATATGTCATGTCTTTGATTGTTGTAGTGGCTTGTTATTGCAATACAAGTGTAGTCTTAGAGTACCAGAGACAAATTCCTTGTGTGTACTACATACCTGGCCAATATGGATGGCTCTCATTCTGATTTATTGTAGAGTACAGTAGTAGTTAAAATGTTAAAAACTGTCTGTGTACAGGTAAAAGTTTCAGGAATGGACTAATTGTCATCTCCTGTGTTGAAATATGTGTGTACATGATGGAGATGTGACTAACAGATGAAAAAGATGCACAGCAGCTGGACAAAAGTGGAAGGAGAAAAAAAAATGAAAGGACCGTGCCAGTCGGCACTTGTCGTGGTCTTGCTGGAGGCAAGGTGTTAAATCACTCCACATTTGAGGCGCACAAACTTGGGAGTGGGAGGTCACGGTGGTAGCAAATGCGTGTGATTGACAGGCCAAAAAGACAAGAAACACACCCACTGACATTCAGACCTTCACCAAAGACAAGACACATTAAAATAT
Organism: Hippocampus kuda; assembly: GCA_901007745.1. Taxonomy (NCBI): domain Eukaryota; kingdom Metazoa; phylum Chordata; class Actinopteri; order Syngnathiformes; family Syngnathidae; genus Hippocampus; species Hippocampus kuda. The sequence continues at coordinate 145,830 of CAAKHF010024559.1, read as the reverse complement.
CATGGAGGATGTTGAAAACTCGGGTTTCGAGCGTAGTTTAGATTTCAAGTTAGGGGGTCTACGCGAGTGTTGCCGTGACAAGTGAGGGTCATGTTCAAGTGTGCATTGGGGATTAAGGTTGCTTTTCAAGCATCAGTGTTTTAAACAAGGTGTAGGGTTTCAAGCCAGGGTTAGGGTTTCAAATTAAGGTTTCATTCAAGGGGAATGTTTCAAACTGAGGGTTTAGGGGTTACGGTTTTAAATGAGAGACATTATGTCTCCTGCATACAACAAAAACAAAGGAAGTGACTTTACAATATTTATGGAGGGGACCGTAGCCGTCCACTGTTACTGATGTTTAATTTCGTCACCACAACAGGAGCCGTCAAGTTGTCGCCTCATTTTATTTAACCGCCACCAACGGAATTGAATCTCAGCAAAAAATACCTGAAATAAAAATCAGTCACACGGCAGGCATAAAGTAATTACAATCAAAACGTACCGACAGTGATTGTACACAACTTATAGTGGTGGGAAAAATGGAACTATAGTCACAGTTTGCATACAAAAACAATAATAAATAATATACAATCTATAAACACCTTCGGGGCTGCTAATTAACCAACAGTGTCGCATACAGAAAGTATTGCACGGTGAGGTGGAGGGGGGGGGGGCTGACGTGGCCGTCAAATTAGCGTTAGCTTAGCACGGGCAGTAACAATAGCGGTAATGGCAAAGACGGGAACGCAGGAAACGCGGCGGGAGATCAATACAGATTAGCGGGCGGTGATGAGGCAGAGGATGTTTTGCTCCATTTCGGGGGGGGCCGCCTTCATCGCCATCATCATTGTGGTCACTTCCTGTAATTGTGCTCCTACTTAGTGTGTGCGTGTGTGTGTGTGTGTGTGTGTGTGTGTGTGTGTGTGTGTGTGTGTGTGTGTGTGCGTGTTGTGTGAGTAAATGGGTCACATGGTGAGAAAACAACATCTAGTGTTTAACGACCAATTTGTGTTTTTTCTTGACCAACTAAGCTGATACTGCAATGTTCTCGTAAGGAGCAGTTTGGGAAGCCGGTTACACTAAGCAACATGAAATTTGGTCGGAACACGCCTGTCATGAGACCCACAGAAAAGTGCCAAAGGAATGCTCCAAATGAAAGGAAAATGGTATTCAAGCAGCTTTTTGTTTTCAAGTTGTCCTTTCCCATTTCTAGTGGTCCTTGACAATTTGGTCTGCTCGCTTATCAAATTGGAAGCACATATGCTCGACATGGGTAAATGCTAAAATGTAAAGACTGATCGTTGCATGTGGGGGGAGCCTGGTGGCAAAGTTTTACGATTTGAACGCCGGTTCGGTAGGACACCTCAGATGTTTCTCAAATTTTTAGCCCGCAAAGCTAATTCGACCTAGCCTCGTGGAATTCGGTAAGCATGTCTATCATGAGCACAAACAGAATTTTGCAAAGGACTTGCCCCAAAAGGAAATGGAAGCCTACCAGGGGTCCTTCAAAAACAAAAGACTCCGAGTTAGTCCGATTGCTGCCAAAATTGAAGCACACTTGAACCATATGTGATGCAAAGTTAATAAAAAGTCTTGTTTCATCATCATTACAGTGGCGCACTGCAGAATTTGGGGCAAATTCCACTTCCGAAGCTCCTTGCTCATCAAACATGAAACTGGGTATCCATTGCACAATTGTTATGTGGGCTAAAATTGTTATGTGGGTAGTAAAGTTTAATGTCGTGCCACAAAACAAAAAACAGAGGCAATAAAGTCTGCGGCAACACTTTGCATGATAAATTTCCCACACTGAAGAGATTTAAAGGTGCCACCTATTTGTGGCCGGAAATACAAGCTGCACTTGGGCTTTACTGGTGGTGTGTCCACATTTCTGCACATCGTGGCCCCCGAAAATATGTAAAAGCCTCAATTTCTATTTCCCCTTGATGCCGTTCAAGTTTCTCTTTTTGGCACAAGTAGAAATCAGCCCGTCTATTTGCAGTACGCTATTCACAAATGGACCTATTCCCCACCCCTGTGGAACCTATCCTTTGCCAATTGCAGGAAACTCGCCTTTTTGTGCTTTTGATGCTCTAAGATGACAAAATGGTGGCAAAGCCCGGGCTGATAGGAAAGTAGTACTTGGTGTAAAGTTAGTCTGTTCAAGTGATACAGCTCAACCGAGAGATGTCAGGGAGGAGCTAAGTTTAGCCTGGGTTGACAGTGGAAGTTACGAGTCTTCATTGCTTGTGCGTGTACATGTCTGCCGTGATTTTGAATCATTTAAGAGTAATATGAGATGAGAACAACAGTTTGAAATAGTATTAACGTGTTGTGAGATTATAGTGGGTTGTATATTGATGGTTAAAACAATTAGTACGGGAAATTATAAGCATTTGGGGGGCATCAGTTATAAGTTTTTAGTTATTCGCAGTAAGGCTCAGTTCCTATACCCCGACGGGGTTGCACTGTGTCTAGAGAACAAAAGGTGAAGAATACAGGAGCAGAAGTATTATTAGTACAAACCTAAGTCCAATGACGTTGGGAAGTTGTGTTGTATCAACAAACAAAAACAGAGCACAATGGTTTGCAAATCATGTTCAAGCTACGGTATATTTAATTGTATACCCTCCAAAGACAAGATGATCAACTTTGGTTTTGGCAAATAATCATTACCTTAGAATTTTATGGCTGCGACCCCCCCAGACTGTTGAACGGGGGTGGGGGCGGGGCTGTATTTTACGGTTCAAAATGAGCCATGCATTTTCAACGGGAGGCAGGTCTGGACTGCAGGCAGGTCAAGCCTCTTATTAGGAAGCCGCACTTTTGTAACACGTGCAGAAAGTGGTTTGGAATTGTCATGCTGAAATAAGCGGGGGCATCGACGAAAAAGTCATTGTTGCATGTCAGCTGTATGTACCTTTGATGCAGTGTCGCCTGATGGAATCAGTGTTGGTTTTCTGCCTTACGGCTGACATGCAATTTCTTCCTTCAGATTCTCGAAAACTTTTGATTGGCCGTATATGAAGAAAACCCCCAAATTCCTTGCAATCGTACATTGAGAAATATTGTCCTTAAACTTTTGAAACTATTTTCTCAGGCAATCGGTCACAAAGAGGCGAACCTTGCCCCATCTTTGCTCGTGAAGAACAGAGCAGTTCATGGAAGCTTCTTTGCTAACCAATCATGGCACCCGCCTGTTCCCAATTAGCGTCTTCACCTGAAGGATGTTCCAAACGGGTGTTGGATAAGCATTCCTCAACTTTCTTTTTTGCCACCTGTGCCAGCTTTTTTCGGAAATTTATGATTGTTTGAGAAAAACACCAAAGTTGATCTGCTTGAACATTAAATCTCTTGTCTTTGTAGCGTATTCAATTAAATATAGGTTGAACATTTGATTTGTGTAGAACACAATGTCCTAACTTCATTGGAATTAATTGGCTTTGTCCAAAAAGAAAAAAAAATGTTTTGTGTAAAAATAGTCCCAGCTCTTAAAAGAGAAGATTGTGGTCAGTTGCCGCTTAAAATGAGCTCGATCTCCTCCAGCCTTTTCAAAGCGGCAGCACGCTTCTGCTCGATGTCGCTCGTCTGCTCGGCGGATTTGGCCACAGTCCGTCTGTCGGGCTGGCCGGCATCCAGCTCTGATTGATCAGGTTCTGCGGAGGATTTCCTCGCATTCTTCTCGCCTCGGGGACTCCGCCTTTCCTCCTCCGCCGTTGTCGGCTTTTCCTCCTCCGCTAGGGGCTGCCCGGCCGCGCTCATAGCCGCCATCTTGCCCCTGACGATGTTCAGATGGCGCCGGACGTACTCCTCGTGGGGCGCCAGCGCCAGCGTCTCCTCCAGGCAACGCTCAGCCCGGGGCAGGTCGCGCTCCTCAAAGTAGACCACACAGAGGTTATGCTTGCCCTGCACGTTGCCCGGGTCCATCTGCAGAATGCGCTGGAAGCAGGCCTTGGCGCCAGCCGTGTCCTTCTTGTGGTTCATGAGGATGTCGCCTTTGAGGATTAGGCCCTTGATGTGCTCCGGATGGTGGTGCAGCAGTTCATCCAGCACGGGCAGCGCCTCCATCTCGCGGCGCGACTGCGAGTAGAGCAGCGCCAAGTTGAAGAGCGCCGAGCGGAAACCCGACTGCAGCGCGATGGCCTTGTGCATCCAGCGCTCCGCTGCCACGTTTTCCTCGGCGTCCATGGCGAGCATGCCCAAGTTGAAGTAGCCATTTGCATCATCCGGCTCCTCCTCCACATAAGCCAGGAAGCGGCGGTTGGCCTCGGGCC
>CAAKHF010024559.1:101058-141557 GCA_901007745.1 Hippocampus kuda | reverse complement strand
GGGGGGGGGGGGGGGGGGGGGGGGGGGGGACAAGAAGGCATTGGCCATAGTGTTATGCTGTGCGAAGTTAACTTCCGAGTGACCCGGCTTGAAAAGTTTGAGTTATGAGCTGTCGCTTGGTGGATTTTGTGTTTTGTGCTGTGAGCACAAGCATCAAACACTCGTGCTCAAGTTAAGAGAAGGGGTGGGGAAGGGGGGTGGGGGCGGGGGCCACAAGTGTTGTGAAGTGTCACAATCACATTTTAAGTTCAAAACTATTTCTGCTTCAAGGCACTTCGATACTGAAACCATCCCCGCACAAAAAAAAAAAAAAAAAATTTAAAAAACAGTAAAACGCTCTGGAATTAATTCTGAAATTGAAAAGGACAGTTTTGTGAATACTTTTGATAAAATCGTATTTGGAATATTTTTGAATACTGCAGAATAAAAGATGAACCTTTTGAAAAAATTACGACACCCCTTTGAACAAACTGTTTGCCCAAGGCAAATCTTGTTTTTATTTATTTCTGGAAATAAAAGTGATTTAACTGTATTTAGACAAATATATAATACACACACACATACATATATATATATATATATATACATACACATATGCATATATACATATATATATATATACACACACACTCATGTGTGTGTATATATACACACATATGTATATATATACACACACACTCATGTGTGTGTATATATACACACGTATATATATATATATATATATATATATACACACGTATATATATATATATATATATATATATATATACACATATGTATATATATATATATATATATATATATATATATATATATATATATATACACACATACATACACACACACTATATATATATATATATATTTTTTTTGTGTTTGTTTTTTTCCACCATCAACAAAAAATATGAACAAAAGTGTGTATTTTAAAGCACTTGCAGACAGAGGGATTAGTATCTTTGACATTTGTGACTGCATATGAAATTGATCAAATTTGGCCATAGAAGGTTTGAGCTTGATAGCAGCGATGTGATTTCAATGACTTTTTTCATTGTCAAACCAAATGTGTTTAGTTCACAGCAAAGAAAGTAATAATAATAATAATAATAGTAAGAAGAAGAAAAAGAAGAAGAAGAAGAAGAAGAACTAAATAAATCAAAACAATAAAACACTATTGTGATATGATTTCTGAAAGGGAGTGTGTTTGTGTGCATGTGTGTCTTTTCTTCCATAAGTTATGTCACTACTAGTTTGTACAAATGAAGGCCTCTCCTATCTGCAGTGGAGTAAATCATCAGCCCTCAGAAGCAGATCTGGCCAGAATGAGCGTGAGAAAGCCATTTGCAGTGAGCTACTAAAACGTGACGAGTATGCCAGCAACCTTACACTGAACTTTCATTTGTCATCCGACTTGTCATCCAAGGTAGCGAGCGCTAAACAATGCTAACAATAGGCCGGTTGACCGCGTTCCAGTTGTAGTTATGAGTGTTCTGACAAACATGCAAAGGAAAGGAACCCTTCCAGAAGGTGTTCAATTTATTTGGAGCATGCAAATGTTTCGGATGGACAAAAGTAGCACTCGGGGGGAATGTCTTCTCCCTCCCTAGAGAAAAAAACAACACGAGCTGTCTTTCACAAAAAGTATTTTTTTTAAATAAGACATTCATTAAAAAAAAATTCCAAGAAAAAGTATTTTTGAAAAAACAAGTCATTGCCATTTTTAAAAAGAATTTGTTGAAGTATTTTTAAGAGGAGAAAATCCCCCAAAAAGGTAAGGAGAAAAAGGCCTAGAATTAAACAAATATTTTTGCATTATAATTATTTTTTTAACCAATGAAACATGATTATCTTTTTTTTTTTGTTAATGTTTTTTTTTTTTTCCACAAGTGACTTTTCTAGTCCAGAAAGAGGTCAGTCTTACAAGGTCACATCATTCCTTAAAAAGCATTTTTAGGAGAAAAGTCATTTTGAATGAAGTGTTTTTTTCTTATTTTTCCTTGCCTTGAGAAAATCAAGTGGTATTTTTTTTTGGAGACAACACCCAAGTCAACTTATGAGGAAAAGTGTTAAATCATTGAGGGAAAAAAATCAAATGTCTGAATGTGAGAGAATAAAGCCATCCTGTATGAATGTTCTGCCGGAGCGGGTAGACGCAGCTGTTTAAGTGACAGGTTTGACGGATGAGTGTGCAAACTGCAGGTGAGAGTGGCGGCAAGAAAAAAAAAACAGTCAAGCCTTTCATCTTCATGATTCATCCCCCTTTGTTGCAGCTGCTTGAATACAATTCAATAGTCATAATCCTTCCTTAGCCTGTGTAAGCCTACGTTAGTCCGCCGCCGCTGTACAATGCAGTACAGTTTACAGAAAGCACTGCCATTCAAAGGGCTTAAAGAGCAATCAATGTTATTTTTATATTTTTTTTATGCGTGTGTCAGTCAAACGAGAAAAGCCAGAGAGATCTGACGGTGCACCGAGAGTTCATTCGAGCTCGTTCCGCATTATTACGGTCAACGCCCTGATCGCCTTGGCAGGCCACAGGTGGTGCCGCCTGCTGGTTTTTCTGGTATGGCAGCATGGTTTGGGGGGGAAAATACTTCTGATTGGCTGATTGATGAGTTTAAATCCATCCATATGTTTTTTTTTTCTGCTGTATGGACGTTGTCATATGGGCCTTCTCGTGCTGTTATTAAAGGACTCTAGCAAAGTTCAGTTTAGTTATTTGGTAATGTTTGAAGTGCCTGTCAGCAGTCAGAAAAAATATGGATGGTTGCAGGAAAAAAAAGTAATGTTGCAGGAACGAGTCTATTGTACTGTATGTGTTTGTGTGTATCATATAGATCGATACACACACAAACACAAAATTCATATCCTCACAAGATTAAAGATTTTTTAAAGACACTTGTTAAAATAATCGGTTTACTTTTTCTATTTAAATTGTAACTTGAATCTCATAATCTGTAAATTCGATCTCATGGGGTTTTTTTTCCTACAAAATAAGACAGATAATGACTTTTCAAATTAAGATATTTCCACGAGATTACGTGAGCACCAAGGAACCCAATGGAAATTAGCCTATGACTGTACGGAGCCGTTTCTTTTTCATGCAAGACATTTATAGTAAACTGTTCTGTTGAACAAACTAAACTAAACTCAACTAGTAAAATCCATTGAGGCATAGGCATTGGTGTGGTGCTGGGAAATAAAAGAAAAGCTCTCACCTGACTCCTGCATGAGGAGAGCGGAATTGAAGAGCGCCAGCTTGTGGCGGGGGCTGAGTTGCAGCGCCTGCTCAAAGTTGCGCAGCGCCTCTGACGGTTCCTTCATCTCGATGTGCACAATGGCCAGGTTGTACCACAGGTCGGCGTTGGCTCGGTCCAGCTCCAGCGCGCGCAAGTATGCGTTGCGTGCCTCGGTCAGCTTGTTCATTTTCAACAGGAGCTCCCCTCTGCCGGCAAACGCATCACACACATTTCATTCGCAAAAAAACAATTTTTTTTCCTTCTGAATGTTGAATTTGTCAAAATGAAAAAAAGTGCATTATTTTTCAATCTTACAGGAAGGAATAAAGTTATATATTTCTAAGGGGTTTTTTTTCTTTTTTTTTTTTAATGAAAGTCTTTTTTCGGGCAATTGCTTTCTGGGGGAAATGAGGTCATTTTAACTTTAGCAGAATGTCCTGTTCCGAGAGAGACAAAAAATTAACAAGAACTAAGACAAACATTTCCAAGAACTTGTTGACATCTTTTTTAAGGGGAAGAAAAACATTTGGGGTGAACTCATATTAAAGAAAGACAACTCTACACCTCCATCAAACAGACACCACCACTGTTGAACGCAGTTTTGTTCCATAACAACATTTGAGCAGAAGAAATTAGAGGGCCCCGTCCTCCCCCCCCCATCTGCAAAGACTTGCCTGCTAATGTACGCTTGCTTGAAGTCAGGCCTCATACTGATGGCCTGTCGATAAAGCTGGTCGGCTTCCTCCAGCCGGGACTCGTTAGCACGAATCAGATTGGCCAAGTTAATGTAGACGTTGAGATGGTTGGGGGCCACGCGCGTGGCATACTTCTTACCGGGAATAATCTACCGAGACAAGCACAGTCAAAGTTTCAATCAAGTTACGTGACGAGCTAGGCTTACCTTCAGCTCGCTTACCTGCGGCATGAGGGACTTGGCAACTAAATAGGCATCTTCAGCCTCTTTGGCCTTGTTCAAGTTCTTGTAGGTTCTCCCGACGTTCATGTGGGCGCCAATGTCATCTGGGAAGGTCGGGATAAATTCACAAAACGTTGGGAGTGGAAATTTCTTGGAATGATTCGCAAGGATCGAAATCAGACTTCTTTCCAAATGTGAATACAAATCTGAAACTGTAGATGAGCCTCCCAATGCGAGTGTAGGAGAAACACACAGATACAGTACACAAAATACAGGACACAAATTGCTCACGTGTACACACTGGCGTCTGCGCAAGCAGCATCGAAAACAAAAACAAATAAATAAATAAATAGTACGCAATTGGGGATTGCATATTCTACCCGTGCCTGTGTGGCTTTTCTCCGGGTACTCCGGTTTCCTCCGACATTCCAAAAACATGCATGATAGGTGAGTGGAACACACTCAAATGGCCCTTGCTGTGACTGTGGGTGTGAATGGTTGTTGGTCTATGTCTGCCGTGCAATTGGCTGGCAACCAGTTCAGGTTGCACTCCGCCCACTGTCTGAAGACACCCGGGATGGGCTGCAGCACGTCGGCGACACTCATGAGGCAGGAGGCCGAGGGGAAGACCAAATAGGTTCATGTCAGCTCTGAAGGTGAGGTTTATGGATGTCATGAAAGAGGACATGAAGGTAGTCAGTGTGAGAGAAGAGCATGCACAAAACAGGGTTAGATGGAGGCAACTAATTCGCTGTGGCGACCCCTGCAGGGAAAAGCCGAAAGGAAAAGAAGAACAAGAAGAAGAATGGCCCCCGGACAAAAAGTTTCACCCATCAACACAAAATTGGGTGAACATGTCCATCATAACAGGAGATGGAAAAATTTCAAGTACTTGTGCCTGAAACAGGAAGTGGGCTATTTTTGTTTGAAGCTGCTCATCGTGGCCAATTCAAGGGACGTGAAATAAATGCACTCAATTAGAGACAAGTACCCGACCCAGACGAATACTGATGTTTTTGTTTTTTTTTTTTAATCCCCACTTATGTCAAAACAGACAAGACTTACCAGGCTGCACGGAGGTGGCCTGCAGAAAATAGCGCAGCGCTCTGGCGTAATCGTTCTGGTTCTCCAGCGCGTGGCCGACATTGTTCCACAGCTTGGCGTTGTTCTTATTCACCTGCGAAAACCGCCGCCCAAAAAAAAAAAAAACACTTTGCTCAATCAAGAAGCGAGGCGGCATTGTCGCCCTCCCCTCCTCACCTTCAGAGCTGACATGAACAAAGTATATTCCGACTCCCAGTCCCAGTTCCTGTTGAAGGTCTTGACTGCGTGCGTTGTCAGTAGCACGCCGATCATCAGCCAGGAAATTTTCTTCAGGTACCTTCATAATAAGGAAAATAAGTCGTGATTAATGAGGGGAAGCCTCCCTTCTACTCAAGGTATAAATGACGTTAACAACAAGCATGTTTTACGAATGTGGGGAAGATGGGACGAAGCCAGAATACCCGTACAAAAGCCACATAAGCACCAGGAGGAGCCGGAGCCAAGATTTGAACCAAAAGCATACAACAGTGTATTCTGTGTGACCTCTCAGTTAATTTCCCAGAGGGATATATATTTTTCAAAGAGGTTTTATAGTTTTTTTCCTTTTTTTTCTTTCATGGAAATGTTCCACGCACAAGAGAAAAGTGCACTACTATCTGGAATACAATAGGTCCGCTTTCCAAACCAGATCAGGTAATTTGAGGTTTCCTTGCCACGGCTCTTGCTCCCTTCATTCCAGACAACAGAGGACTGAAATGATGGAATGCACTTCAAATTAGGGGGGAAAAAAGTTAAATATGGTCAGCTCAATGTCTTTCTTTCTTTCAAGTCATTTGATCTCGTCCGCCACGCTCCACATGTGCTAAAAGCTCACATGCTCCGTATGACCTTTCCGAATATAGATATGGATTAAACAGCGCCATGAAAAAGTGTTTGTTCCGTTTTGTTCGCTATTTACAGGGAAGAGTCCCAGAGGATCTTTTCGGACGGCCTGTCACCATTGGATGAACTCATTAATCTTTGCGAAGATTGAAGGAACTTGTAAAGGAGCAAGACTTTTTTTTGGGGGGGGGGGGTTAAAAAAAACAAAACACTTTCACAGCAAAACGACCGATATAGTCTTCATGCCGCAACTTCACGCAGCATCTCCTCTGCTCACCCTTTGTGTGAGACGACCTTGAATCCATGTGCTACCAGCACGCAGAAACCCATGCTGGGGACATACAGGACCCTCTCAGCCACGACAAACCCCACCGGGAAGAAAAGGTTGGATGCAGGAATGAAGGGCAGGACGATCAGAGACAATGCCTGGAAGGAGACAGGAGAGGATGTCAGAAAAAAAAAAAAAAGGGCGCTTTGTTCAATGAGGCACGTTATCGATGCGAGCTGCTGTATTTTGATGCGCCATCTCTTGATTGAAACATGATGCAATATTTCCAAAATAAGCGCTTTGCGGATCCGAGTCCCCGCTAAAGGTTGTCTTTTGCTCTTATTTGTGGTCTGGAAAAATGTCACGGTTTGTTGCGCAACACAAGTTTGATTTCATTTCAGCATGCCTCCAAAAAAATAACCCATTCGGCCACATTTATGTAACCAGCTAAGGTGAAACACGAGGGCTCGACTGCGGATGCGGGAGAAATGTTTTTGGGATGCGTTGAGAGGGACAGGAGCATAAAAGACACGTTAAAGGGATTGTCACCGAGAAATAAACAACTAAAACATTTTGCTGCTCCGAGGGCACACAGAACAAACATGATGCTGCACGCAGGTGAGCACAACTGGAACTCCAGCTGTTGCTAAAGAATGTGTTTGCGCTTCATGCAAATCATCTTTAAAATTAAACTTTGTGAAGAAGTCGCGGAACAAAAACATGGACGTACACAACATTGTCAAGTGACCACTCGTCTAAAGAGAATAAACAAATTTTAATCAGATGGCTTTGTTTCCCTAAATGTATTTTTGACGCCGGTTTCAAACATGTCTTTACTTTTTCCAGGTCTTTGAGATATTTTCATTTTTTTTTGTTTTTACATTTGACCTATGAAAGCGATACGGATTTTATCATGAGTTGTAATACAGGAAAAAAAAAACCTCCACCTGTTGCTGAAATCATAAATATTACAAAATATATTACGATATGAAATTTTATTATTCTAATGTTTTTTCTGAAAACCTATCACGCTCGAGAAAAACTGAGAGCAGATTCAGTGGAAAGAAATTAATTGACAAAAGTGTCATCATGATGAAGCTGACTCCACATGACGTCAGATCGTTTGAAACTAAACTGGGTGCAACTAATAAGTCACATAGCGACCTGAAACAAACTTGGATACAGACAACGTTGTGGAGAAATTTAAAAAAAATGTAAAAATTTAAATAAATAAATAATTTGAATTAAAAAAAAAATAAAAAAAACACAATCCCCACACAACGTGCGGATGAATTCGCCTCACCATAACGACCGTCTTAGCCGAGCTGCGTGAGCAGGTGATGCTGCGGTACGCCAGCAGGCCCAGGAGGACGTAGAAGAGCAGCGTGGCCAGGTTGCGCTGGTCCAGCGCAGACTCCACCAAGGGAATGGTGCCCATGGTCCAGTCGCAGCACAACTCGGACGGGTTGAGCAACAACCACGCGTTGACGGGCAGCAGGTAGTTGAAGGTCAGCTGGCGGGTTGGCGTCGGACTGACGGCTGCCGGGTTGTCAAATCTGAAAGAGATGCGCACGTTGTGAGCCCGTTTCAGACAGAGATCCTGAAAACTATCCTGCATCAGAAGACACCAAGTGAATTTGACACACAAGGCAGCAAAGCAGGAAATTGACACATCTTTGTTCCTCTTTCACTCCATGATGCGACATCCCGCAACTAATACTGGCTTAAGTCATCTCTTTAAAAACGGCCATCCAAAATTCTAACACATTAACTCATTCAGTAGCAGCCAATTCTAGACCAAGTCTGAAAAGACGTTTAAAAACGTCTTTGGGAGTGAATGAGTTTATAAAAAAAAATAAAAAAAATCTAACTTTTATCCCATTGTGACAGAGAGCCCAGCGAAGTCAAAACCTTTTTGGATGCTTTCACACGGCGACACGACACCTTTGCAATCTCACGCTACCTCAAGGCTTTTAAAATCAGAAATACCACAAAATGTGCGCCGTCGGGCCAAGGGGGCTGTTTATCTGCATTTGACAAGCAGTCATTTTAGGGTCTTGCTGCCAATATTAAAGCACATAGACTGGAAACTCGCCGTTTTCATTAGGTGCATGTGGGCAAAGCATGGTGGGCAAATTTGATGACTTGCCAGAAGACGGGAACCCACATGTTGACTCTACCAGCCTCTAAGAACGTGTTTTGGCGACCGCTGCGTTTATCCTAATCCTGCCCTCTTAACTCATGTTCCTGTGTTATGGCTCGTACGGCTTATCCCGGGAATTCTAGCCCCCCCCCGAGAAGCCAAAGACAAGTTTGAGGATTATAGGCTTAGCACTTGTGGGGCTAATTGTTAAGGAATTTTATCTGTGAGATGGCCGGTTCGATGGCTGGCAAAAGGAGCAGACAAACTTTTGAATCATCAACAAGATAGAACAGACGAGGAGGCAGCAACATGAGGGATGACATTTAAGACGATTACAAAGAAGCACTTCCCAAAGTTGTTGCTGTGGTGCGTGCCGTGTCTTCGCTGCAGAATGCAGAGCCGTGGGGAGCCCTTTATTCTTTCATCCGCATACCGAACAACGCGAGGGAACGGAACACTTTGCACACAAATTACAGTCTGCAACTTACATTCACCCACCTGTTGATTACTATACACATATACCAGCGGCCAGCGATGTTCTTATTAGATTTTTCATTTTATTTTTTTTTTAATATATATCTGCCGAGGTCACTCACTTGGGCATGTCACAATAACGGTCTTGAGAACAATATTACTATCATGATAAACAATAGCGATTGTTTTTTTATGCTACTGCTGTTGTAATAGAGCATATTAAATGGGACTATATCCTTTTTTTTAAAGAGTAAATAACTTAATTCTCATGAACATTGGCATTGAAATGAAGAACAACAAAAACATCTTAGATCAATTAAAAAAATACGTAAGTACAACAGACCCAGGCTCTGTTGACAAAAATTGACCTGTCAAAGACTGGGAAGTATTTTAAAACGGTACACGCGAGCTATGATAGTGACCTTTCTGCACTTCACACACTCCAAAAGTGCATCCCTGCCTCCCTGTGTTAGGTCTCCCACAAAGCAGGCAGTGATTTTCTTTTCATAACTCAAGTCTTGTATCCAGCTTATTTTTCAGTTTTGTCCATGTTAGGGTCCGTTCTGCCTGTTGCTCATCATGGCATGCGCATGTGTGCATGTGTATATGCGTGCGCACGTGTTTGCGCGCACGTGCGGGAATGGGTCGATTGCAGGAGGTTCTTGAAAAGTCGCTCTTGGGCCAAAAAAGGTTGGGCACCTCTGGCTTTTAATACAGCTAGTATCCCATTTAATAATGTGGAGACCCGCGGCTATTAGTTCGAAGCAGGTAACGTAATCGTTTTTATGGCTAAATTTAGTTTGGTTTAGAGTCAGGAAATTACAGTGTTTGGGCTCACAAATTGTTGCCAGTCTGGAGTCCTGTAATGTGAACCATGCCTTGGCTCCAAAAAGAATGCAAAACACCGAGTTTAGAGTACAGGCTTACCTGGTGAAGACGGGCAACTGCGACTGGATGACCTGGACACGCACTATGACGAGCAGCAACGTGCTGATGACCAGCACGATGAGCTTCAGCAACATCTGGAGGACGACATACGGGAAGGCGCCCTTACCCCGTAAAGCCTGCCTCAGCGTGTCCAGCAGCACCGGTAAGGTGAACTGAGAGAGCAGAGTTCATTTTGGAGTTTATAAAAATGGCTTTGTTGCACCCTCTACACATTTTGAAAACAAATCAGCCCTGGTTGAATATTTTGTCATGATCTACCAAAATGTGGAAGAACATGTCACAGCCCAAGACCTACAAAAATGTCTCTGGAGACGTCCACTAAACTCAAAAGGGAGTGGGCCATTTTTAATTTCCTTTCAAATTTTGCCTCATTTTTGGCCTTTAATAGAAGTTCTATTTGATCAAAATAGCTTTAAATCCAATTGCAATTCTAATGTACCAGATTCCCAACGTGCCAATACCCCAATGTTGCCAGTGCTGCGAGAGCCCTTTTTACCCTGTAATTGAATTTCATTCAAAAAAAAAAAAAAAAGTGCTTTAAAATGTCATTAAATAAATACCGGTACTAAGACCATAAAAATCAATTAAGTCAATAAATATGCAACAGATAAAAGGCTCCAATTCATTTTTTTTTTTAAGTTGGACAGTTAGTTTACAAAAAAAAATTCCAAAATACGAATAACATTTCTATTCAGTAATAAAAATCTACTTCATGGCTTTTACACACAAAATCCATCTCCATCACACTTGATTGATGGTCGACGGTTCCCTTACCCCTTGCGCCACAAACACCTCGTACACGCAGCAGATGCCGACGACGGTAATTCCCTGCTCTTTGCACAGTGTCGCCGCCGCCACCAGCGCGACGGTCAGAGCGATGGGAGCCCACACTAAACGGCAAGAATACACAACAAGGTTGGAAGGAAGTCAGCACTGAGCAAAGACGTAGACTACTGTAATAGGCGCCGACTGGCCAGCTGCCACGTGTGCTGTCCAAGTCCGTGGTTTGGGTCTAAGAATGATAAACTTCTGATCTGGTTTTTTTTTGTTTTTTAATTTCTATAATGTAGTAAGATTATTACCGGTACATAAACGCACCAAATTAACTGATAATAGCTGAGATACAATAGACATAATCTGCCTGTTTTGACATTGCAGCTTCTGGGCCTTTACGATTCACAGAACTTTCTAACAACAGTTGCATTTTATGAAACCAGTTGTCTCCGCTTTGAATTTAAAAAAAATAAGTGGCTTTGTTGGAGGGATGGATTCATGTTTTTCCGATTCCTTTCAATGGGGGAAATTGATTTGATAGTCTCCTAAATTGAGTTACGACCTTGGTCACAGAACAAATTAATCTCCTCGGACAATGTATCACGGAATTTAACAGTGGTGAGCGTCACACTAATGTAAAAGCATGTCAACTGCTGTTTGCTATATCATTTTTAGAATTTTTTTTTTAAAAAACATGAAAACCTCTCACCCTTTGAAGATCCCTCATGACAGATGTGTCATAACGCGGGAACAGAAAGAAAAAAAAAGGAAAGAAAAAAACGGGAGGAAAAAAAGAACCTCACCTATGGAGTGGTCTGTGCCAGTCGATTTGGTGTAGGCCAAGAAAGCAGCTAGGAGGAAGATTGACGACAGGAGTTCAGCTCTGCCAACCACACCGGTCACCTGGTTGGAGTGGATGGGTTAAAAAAAAAAAAACGCATTAAATAAAAATCACAAGTAGCAAAAATTAGTCATATTAGTTTTTGTGTTGGTACTGTGACAACATTCTGTAGAACTATTTTCCTAAAGTAAGTTAGCCTGCGGGGGGCAGACCAGCCCCAACCAGGTTTGGAAGGCTCATCCAAAACGGATGCCAAAACAGTGGATGTAAGAAGCCTTAATTAAACATTTGGAAAAGGACCATCCATCATGAGGGAGGAGTGAGTCTCAGATAAGACTTCACACACCTGCATTGCAGCTTTCTGCAATTCTCCTTCACACAGGGAACTTCCCACCTTTTCGAACCATTCTACATCTGTACCGCTCCAACAGAAAAGAGACACGGGAAAACGGTTGAAAATGATCACGCTTTTTGACAGCCTGCCGCCAAATTTCTACAAAACGTGGCAGGAGTGTCAAACTTCACGGCTAATTCCTTTCACGGGAGCAACCCATGTTGCCTTTGTCCCCTAGAAAGCCATGTGTTAATAAGATGACTTGGGCTGGCAGTTTGAAAGGATGGGCTTCAAAGCTGCCTGTTTGAGCAAACACAAGTTGGCTATTGAAAATTAAAAAACAAAACGTAATTGAAAAGGAATGCTTCACTTCGGGAGGTAGACTGGGGGGGAAAAAAATCCTGACATGAAATATGATGATGTGAAATATGAAAACAGCTCTTCAGGGCTGCTTCATGAGGCGCCATGTGCACACATCAAAGCCTCCGGGGTGAGTCATAAGACACCTCCTTGTTAAGGGTGACGCAAGCACACACGAAAAACAAATATGAGGGACACCCTGTCTGACAACACGGTGGGACATTTGTACAAACTTTTAGTGCCCTCACGTGGACGTAACAATGTGCAGAAGGGGACACATGACATGAAAAATGACAAAGATTCCATGCTTTTTAAGGCAGTGGAAATGGTCCTAAAAGGAAAACGTGTTCTTGGACAGACATTTTTGTGACTTCGTACTTGGTTTCAATCCATTTTCTCTCCTCAAAATGGCAAGATTCAAAGCAAGTTTTCCCTTTTGTCAACAACCTTTTCAAAACAGAGAGCTCCGTCTTGAGGATTGATCGATGCAACACTTGAAATGCGTTCAAATGACCTTGAACAAAATATATTTAACAGTCAACGAAATTCAGCAATGAAAAGGCACTGAGCATGTTAATGATTTCTCATATTTGATAACAAAGCCAGAATCAATATGCAAGACTTTGCTTCTGTACGTTTCTCATTTTGTCATATTTCTATATTTCCGATTTGGATTCAATTGTCATTTGGTCTGCCGTGTTGCCGCTAACCCCATCGAAAGCCCACTAATAAGGGTAGCCGAGAATCACCGAGAATGACGCACAAGGCGGCCATTGTGCATGCGCTTACCACAAGGAACAAGTCATCTTTAGAAGGAAGATGCTTAACAGTGATAACCATCTCACTGAAGGTTTGTCAAGCAAAATGGTTGACATTGAAGGCCAGATCATTTGCTTTCATTCGTCTGTGTACGCCCGACAGTGGAGCACAGGATCAATTCCGAGTCCTGGTTGCTGGGTAGTGAGTGGGGTGACAACAGACCACACTACTTTTCAGGTGAACAATCACTCTCGTGTTAATTAAAAGGGTGGACTGAGGGCTGTAGTTTCGGAATGCTTGCAGAATTTGAGCCTTATGTTCAACCAGCTTGTAAGAAACCAAAGACAACAAACATGAAGGCAACAACATTCCAGCCATGGGCAATGGACATATAATGGACAATTTACCATTTAAGCGCCTTGTGCGTAAATATTTGGGTCTCTGCATTTTATGGTCATGAAAATACAGTAGGTCAGGTCAATTCAGGAATCATGAACCGCGACAAAGTGCGAGAGTGGACAATAACTAACATGATCACAGTGACGGACATATGAAGCTTCATGAAGCAATTGTGAGTTTAGACTCCTCTAGATGGGGCACTTGGTTTAAAAATGCTGTGGAAAGAATACATTTCAATTGCAGTAATCTTTGCCTTGAAACCAAGAGCACCATCTAGAGTAAGACAAAATATCACAAGTGCTTCATGAAGTTTTGTTTTATCATTACTACATGACATCCATCGCTAAAATGGGAGCGCAGAGAACCACTCACCGCTTCTGTGTGGATGGGGTGCACGGCAAATAGCAGCGCCGCCACCAGGCCGGAGGTGTGGTCCAGGAAGAGGCGGCACACACGCAGGAAAAGCAGGCAGGTTGCGGCATGGAGAGCAACATTAAGCAGGTGGTAGGAGGCTGGACTCAGCTCGCTCAGCAGATAGTTGAGGCGGAAGGTGAGCACCGTAAGCGGCCGGTAGGACTTGTGGCTACGTTCCTGGAATGGGAGTACGAAAGACGGGATTCATTTTTGTGTCATTTACATTTCAACAAATCAAAGTATCGCTCTGCAAAAACTGAGACTCAGGTGCCTTCATAGGCAGAGTACTTTTGTTTTAATTTACCTTCAGTTCAGGTTGGGTCATATAGGCTGAAAGACAATATCAGGGTTTTTTTTCTCACCAAAATCCAATTCCTGGTTTGAATTGATTTTCCCCTACTTTGCTTACAAAAAAAGCCACGGACAATGACATGTTCGGTGAGAGAACAGGTGGAAGCTGACGTACCTCTGCCATAGGCGTACCCCAAAAGTCATTGAGAAAGAGATTCTTCAATGGCGTGGTGGGCCGCAGGTCTTTGTTGTCGAGGATGGCCGAGACATCGTCAAACACGAAGCCGCACGACAGGCTGTTCCAGTAGCACACCAACACCAGGCCAGTAAGCAGCAGCGCCTCTTTCCACGACACGACAGCCATTGCGCAGCGATGCCGTCATGGATCGCTGTGCAAGAAAAAAAAAAGAGATGATTTAGGATGGATGGTTAATCAATTTTAGCAATTATTTTGAGTTTAGTGTTCATTTTTCTGCAATGCAAACTTTTTTGTGGCTTGTAGACCACTGCTTGCACTCACAACAAGGCTGCGAAAATAGGAACTAGCTTTAAAAAAAAACACACAATCAGTGTTGCAAATTTCGTGACCATGAGCAACTTTTCATTCCTGCTGAGGAAAAAAAAAAAAAAGATGAATCATTTTAACATTGTTTTGTATATGAATAGAAAGCAGCCCTCAGGTATCGACTGATTGTGGCTCACTTGTTTTCTGGGTTTGGACGTTCGCAAGTTTAGTCATTTTCAGTCTCCTGCAAGTGGCAAAATGGCCACTCAAGATAGATAAAAATGGGTGGCTTTTTTTCTGCTTAACTCATATTCCAGGAACACAACATTTGGAATGTAGAGGAAGCCGAAAGTAGATGGAGAAACCCCAAGCCAGCACATGGATCCCAGAATCAAACCCAGAACCTCAAAACTTTGGCAGCAGCCTCATCAATAATAAAGACAGCAAAAAAGAATAGTACACGCAGAATTTGGGCGCATCTTCCTCAAAATCAATATATTGTTAGGATAGCCAAGTTTTAAAACCACTATTTGGAGTTGTCAGTCATGTAATGCAACCGGAAACCTAACAGCTGACTTGAAACCCAAAAGCAGGGTGTAACTACCGCTATTGTGAGCCCCTTAGGACAGGTTTGGGTTTTAGAAGTCGCTTTTCCAACCAACCATATTTTCATCGCACATTCTACCTTGCTAATTTTTCACAAAAAGAAGTTTAATGTCAGCTCGCCACCAACAGCTCGAATGAGTTATAGTTTCGCAGCTAATAGTAGTTAGCCGCGAGGCACGAGAAGTAGCGAGCTGTGATCCTGTAAAGTTCAATCCAAAGTAGCAATTCGTGTCAACACGTACCGTGTTCTCTTGAGGATAGGGGTACAGTGTAAAACGTGAAGGGAAGCGACAAAAATTAGCTGAATGGAAACAAACAACGACAAAAGTGGGTACACGATCCAGCAAGCAGTATTCAAGTTGTGCGCACGCGCCAGCCAGAATCGATTTGACACGATAACTTCCGGGGCAGAGGTGACAAGAAAAAAAATATTGAGTGTTGTTCGCTTAGGTAGATTAAAATTGGCGAGAAAATCTAAGAGCTCATGTTACATATATTTCTACAAATTAATTTGGATTTTATAAATAAAATAACAAAATAAAAACATTTGATACTCCCAACCGTTAGATGGCGTTGTACAGCAGAAGAAAAATAAGTGCCGAAGAAGAAAATCAACACCATGAATAAAATGTTACCGCGTTATTTGTTTTTGATTTTTTTCATTCACTGCAATATGGATTTTGTTTAAGCACTGACCGGCTTACTGGAACTTTGCACACGACAACGGAGAGGTAATTGATGTCACTCTTGGAGAACGCGTGACAACGGAGTTCGGCAAGAATAAACAGTCGTCTATGTTGAAACGCACACTAAAATCCTACGACTGTTGTTTTAGAGGCGCAAAATAGAGAGGCTTTGTTTTTCTCGGTTTAATGGCATTGTTTTGATGGCTAAAATGCTGCCAAATCCTCACGTGATACGTAGCGTAGGAATGTTTTTTTAGGAGTCCGAGTCAACATTTTGTGATATCAATCAATTTGGATGTTTTTGTGTGATATTTTGGTGTGTTTGTTGACGGCTATCAGCTGTGGGTGGCGTCGCCATGGCCGGGACTACTGTTGCTCTCGAGTGGGATGAGATGAGGAGGATCGAGCCGCGGAGCCTCCACGAATGTGACAGAGATGAATTGGACCACCTTGTCGCGCGGCTCACCTCGGTAACTATCCAACACGAATACATAGTTGGCCCAAAATGGATATACACTACTTTAGTGAAGTTTTTTTCGTGTATGCAAATTTCCTTTGCTAAAACCTACTTTTCTGCCTCTTCTCCCTTTTTCCCCCTGGCATCTTTTTCTTCCTGATCTCCTTCCGTGTCCATACAATATCCTTATTTTGAAAAAGATGAGGTTCTGCCTTTTATCCATTGTTCCTAAAACCTACTCTTTTCTGTCTTCCTTCCACCCCCGTTTTATTTAGCATCTTTCACTCCCTTTCTTAGAATTACTTTTCTGCCTTTGTTTGGTACTTGTATAATACTTTATGTAATTTAAAAAGTGTGCACTGAATTTTGCTCCACCATATTTGCAGTGCAGAATAAAAACGTATCACTGAAACACCTGCTCTTGATATTGTTCCACTTTGGCTAGCTGATATTTCACATATGATGATCAGCCCTACTCACGGAGTATCTCCTGCAACTTTAAATCACATGGACATGTCACGAGGAGTCAATTTTCCCACAGTGTAAATGCTATATGTGTCTTTGAAGGTGCATAAAACAATAGTGTGCATCAAAATATGACATGAGCGCTCAGTCCAGGGAGCATCAAAGGATTAACTGTTATGCTAGTGAAACACATAATCCAAAAGGCAGACCGGTTACGGGGTGGCAATACAAAATGAGAATTTACTGCAAGTTGGAAAAAAAATTCATCCTCCGGATATGGTGATTTTCTTTGGAACATTGACTTTTTTTGTCAACATCACAAGACCTCACAAGATGAGAATTGGCCACAAAAGACTTCTCGATTATTTGCTATGGTAAACATTTGTTTAAACCTGTGTGGTTCAACATTTTGCGATGGCCCTGACATGACACTGCAACAGATTTGTTTCCATGAGGAGTGCAGTAATTTTTAATCAACAACTAATTGACAACGACATTCATTGCTAATGATTTTTGATCATTGATTCATCGTTTCGAGACCTTGTTTCATTTAAATTTGTCCACATCCTCAGAATTTCTGCCTCTCAACAGTAAATGCGCTGAGATTGCTGTCGTCATCCATGAAAGCAGGCTTATCTTTCTCTGGAATCAAAATAAAACGTTTACAAAACATCTACGCTTTGGAAAACAATGGTCAAATATTTTTCTACTTTCTGACATGTTATGGACCAACCCAGGAACTGTTCTCCTGATTAATTTGTTTGAGCATTTTCTGCACTGTCAATTTCAATTGTCTTGTCTTTGAAGATAACGAAAATTGAAACGTGTTAACGACAGTTTCGTGGGTGTGCTGGAGCCTATCCCAGTTATAGGCGGGGTGCAGCTTGAACTGCCACTACTCTGTGAAGGATGTCTGCATGGAGCAGTACAAGCGCTTGACAACTGAGATATAAAGGCCTGGAAAGCCTGAGTGTTGTTAGTGCGAGCGTGTGTGTGTGTGTGTGTGTGTGTGTGTGTGTGTGTGTGTGTGTGTGTGTGTGTGTGTGTGTGTGCGTGCAGAATATGGTCATAAATATTTCACTGAAACTCGCCGCAGCAGCGAAGATAAAAATGATGCACATCAAACGGAAAATGTTGATTATCCAAGATGGGCGCTCACGCAGTGATGCCACACAGCATTAAACGAACTGTGGTGCAAGTCGTAAATACTTTTCGACCACCCCATCAGGGAAAAGTCATTATTCAAGCAATGTATTTCTTTATTTATTTTGTGTGTGGCCAAAATCCTTGGGTGGGCCCTCTTGAGCTTTTCCTCATTGGCATCTGAATATTCATACTCTCTTAAACGAGCTATTCCCCAGCTGTGAGACAAAACAAGAAACCTAGCTGAGTCTGAAATACCAAATGTCACTCAAAACATTTTGCTGTTCACCGCTCAGTCACATTTAGGGTCATAATGAAAGTAAAATAAGTCCCAACTATTTACAGGCAGCTTGTAAATAGTTGGGAGGGAAATCTGTCTATGAAAGGGGCAATTCTCAGTCCTCATTTGATGTCGTTCTTATGAGGCACGTATGTTTTGTGTTGCAGACAGAAGAGTGGCGGGTGGAGCGTCAGACTCAGGAAGATGTAGTCCACATGCTGCGAGTGTTGCAGGCCCTGCTCAAGGTCTTTTTTTGCACCTTGGTTACATACCGTCACAAACTACGCTGTTTTGAGAATTGCGCCTCGATTAAAACGCGATTTTGTCCTCTTCCCGCTTCAGATGAAACACCAGGAAACGTCTCTCGCCGAGCAGTTAATAGAAGAGCAAGAGAAAAATGGTCGGTACGGATAATTTGAATAGGAGACGCTGCTTATGTGGATTTTTGACAATGATGTCTGTTGTGTAGAAAAGAAACTTCAAGCCAAGATATTGAGACTGGAGGAAGACCTCAAGGTAAGGCTTGGTTTATTAAAAACTTCAAAAAATGAAAATTCACCAGTCCACATGGACTCATGCGTCATATTTAGAGGCTTGTTTCAGATCTCTCGTTATTTTCACAATATGTCATCTTCAGTTGGCCCATCACCATCCATTATTCCATCCATTCATCAATAAAAATGATTTTGCATTAAAATGAGGATAGGCGGTTTGGATTACAGATGGAGGTTTTGCAAACATTACTTATTTTCCTATTAGACTTTATGAACCGGTGATCGCGGTTTATTTGGTGGTGTTCAATGACTAAACAACACCAATTAAACAGCAGTACCCAAAATGACATTGACAGGGAGTGACATTGTACTCAGTAACGTTTTTGAAACAAAGCTATTTCTTGGGTGCCGCTTAATGCAACGGGGTGCATTGTGATTGGCTGAGCACCTTAAGAGGATTACTGTACAGCTAATTCCGAGCATAGTAGCAGCCGTGCTCATTTGGATTACGACTGTCTTCATTTGTTAAATTCTGTACACCATCCAACGAGTCACCTGTTTGTACTGCAAAGAAGGTCATCTTGGGCTAATCTGTGTCTACAACATGTCTACCGAAGTTATTCAACGTTCATATTCTTACCATAATTGCTGATCCTTCTTTTTTTGTTGTTGTTGTTTTGTCTGTTCTCAGTACGCCAAGAGCCGAGATGGTGGTGGCGGGACAGACAATCGCTTCCTGAGGAATGAAATCCGTCAGCTGGAGACGCAACTGGAACAGAAGGAAAAGGAGGTGACCCATTTGAGGAGGGAGATGGGAGGAAGCAAGAAGACCATCGATGAGGTGGGTCACCGTCACATCGGAATCATTTTGATGCTCTTTGTCGACCAGTCGGGCCGGATTCATTTGTGGGACGTTGTGCGCTAACGCAAGCCCCCGCTAACAGCTGTTGCAACGTCACACATTCAGAATGATCTTGGTGTTCGGATACTACGGCATGAAATAGTGTCTTAATGTTTGTGATACAGCTGAGCCCAGCTTGTGAAAAAAGTTATTACCGGTAAATAAAATGAGCACCTGGAAAAGGCAATGAGCAGTAGAACTACAATCGGTGTTTGTTATGTGTGTGCTTGCTGTTTCCTCTTGCAGTTGGTCCTGCGAGCAGAAGCAGCCGAGGACGAGGTCAAGACGTTGAAAAGAGAGGTACGTAGCCGCCACGCAATTGCCAAAGCTTCTCTTAACCTCTCCTCTTCACCTTTATCTTTTCTGTTCAAATACAGCCTTACTCAATTGTCTCGCATTTGTCATCCACATTTTTTGTTGTCACATATTTTGCCACTGTCCTCCCTGATTATCTTTGCCAAAGATAAAAAAGCTCAAGAGGAAGGTAAGACTCGTAGATTGTACAATAAAATTAGTTTTACGGCCTTAAATTGTATCGCTAAAAACAAGGTCGTGAACGTTAGAAAGCATTTGGCTTTCTTACGTCCAAGTGGTTTCGGATCCAGGGATCCTTCCTTCGGCTTCTGTACGAACCTGAAATGTTTTTCAAATTCTGCCACCAAAGCGAGTAAGCTCACTAAATCATCTCAAGTAGCCATGGTCGAAGACAGCAATGATGACCTCCAAACACCAACATGACTCAACATTATATTTTGAAAATTCAGCCTCTTTGACTGATAAGTATGAAAGTTGGAGGCCGCATAAGTCTGAAGGAGTCCTGCCATTTTAGGAGTCACTTCCATTGGTCTTTTTTAAAGACTGACTTGTCAGCTGGTTAGCGCCGCTTAGAATGTTTTGAGTGTTTAGCCCCTGAAAAGTTTCACCAAGCAACTTCAAAATTGATTGGCATGTTTATCGCAGTGCGGCACGGTGGGCGACTGGTTAGCATGTCGGCCTCACAGTGCAGAGGTGCAGGGTTCGATTCCGGCTCCAGCTTTCCTGTGTGGAGTTTACATGTTCTCCCCCTGCCTGTGTGGGTTTTCTCCGGGTACTCCGATTTCCTCCCACATTCCAAAACATGCATGGCAGGCTGTTTGAACACTCTAAATTGTCCCACTGTGAGATTGAGAGCTCGAATGGTTTTTCGTCTATGTGTGACCTGCGATTGGCTGGTAACCAGCTGGGGCTGTACCCCGCCTACTGCCCGTGCCCCTCCTGAGGATAAGCGAATCAGAAAACGGATGGATGGATGTTTATCACCAAAAATCGGACAAATCCAGCCCTGAAGGGACACAGGATTGCGACATCGAAGTGGCCATTTAGCAAGTCATTCATTCCGGGGCACCCTTCAAAGACAAGCTTGCCGACTTGGTCGGAACCTGGAATGTTTTATAAATTCTGGCCCCGAAGACATATTCACTTTACAACATGAAATTTGGCTGGCACGTCTATCGTGAGTATACACAAAAAATAAGCCCTACCTGAAAAAAAACACAGCAGGTGTTGAAAAAGCGGAAGAATATTTATCATGGATATCACTTGTGCAGTATAGCAATAGTTGTAGGATATGTAGAGCCCCTTCTTAGTATAGAAGTGTAAATGTGGTTGATGAGTATGATGACCATTGGCGTTAAATTCATTAGTTCATTTCCTTGTGTAAGTAAAAGTAAATGTGTCCTGGACCAGAACACGCAGCTGCAGCGGGATGTCGACTTTTACCAAGGAGAGTTGGAACGGAAGGAGTCCGATGCGTCCAAAGAGGAGAATGCCGAAACTCAAAAGAAGCTCAGCTCAGCCAACCGCCAGCTTTCCCAGTGCCTGGACGACTTGCAGGTAGGGCTGTAGTACTCAAATCCAGACTCAAAATGGGTTGTTTTTTTTGTTCTCTCGGACTTGACTACCGACTCCTTGGCATTTGAATCGGACTTGTTTCAGACTTGGCCATTGGACTCGCAAAATATTTTAATCAACTTGACGGAGTTGACGGAGTCCAACTATGTTTTTGTTCCTCAAATGAATGTCCTCCTTCAAAAGAAAATTGAAATAAAGTTTTTCAGGTTTTCAGAATAGCTATCTGATTGATTGAGCCAAAGCACGCAGTCTTTTGGTGTTATAAAATTCGGTTTTACCAACCACCAAGAACTGGTGTTAGCCACAGACATTTTAATGAAAAAAAACCCTGCAGATTCTGGAAGATTAGGATTTCAGACCCATACAGAACCATATTGAAGTTTGTTGGACATTTGCAAATAGTTTGATCTCAGATTTGGACTCGGACTTTGTGGACTCAGATTGTATTTGAACTCGGTCCTTGGTGACTTAGACTTGGGACTAGATCAGGTTGGTTGTGACTCCAGCCCTGCTTGCAGTCACCCCATCGCCTTCCTTGCATGACCATCTCCACAATAACGACCAGAAATGTGTCGATCTTATTTTAGCAAGCAGAAGAGGAGATTTCACAGCTGAAGGCAGACAACCTCCACATGCAGAAATGTGTGATGGAGTCAGCCAAGGAGATGGAAAAGATGAGCGACGAGTACAACCAGATCAAAATGGCCGTCCATCAGTGCGACTCCTTGACAGACCAGCTTAGGAAAGACAGGGATCGCGCTGAGCTTCAGGTTAAAAACCTCCCCTCCAATGAAACCCTTTTTTTGTGCTCTCAGTTTTTCATGTTGCTGACATTTGCGTCATGTGCAGGTCAGAGAGTTGACGCAGAAGATTAACTCCATGACAGAAGAGGATGACCCCATTATTGCAGCGGTGGACGCTAAAGTGGACGAATGGAAGGTTGGTGTATAACTTTTCAGGACCCCAAGTTACTTTCACCCAAATTAAAGTTCATAGGAATTTCTATCGTGAGTAGTCTGAAAAGACACAGCAAGTCTGCAATCTTGAGTTGTAGTAGCCATTTTTGGGTCAGTTATGAGTTTTGGTGAAATGCAGACAATGAGGGCAAAGCTAGTTTCACTCAGCAACAGCTGGTAGTACAGTCCCGTGAAAAAGTATTTGCCCCCTTCCTGGACTTTGCATATTTATCACATAAAGATTTCAGTTCATCAAACCGTCATTGCATGTAGGCCACATGTGTCAAAGTCAAGGCCCGGGGGCCAGATCTGGCCCGCCAAACCATTTTATGTGGCCCGCAAAAGCAAATCGAGCATGTCAAGTTCCATGATGCTTGCTGAAGTCTGAACCAAAATTTCAAATTGTCACATGTAATCCACAATAACAGTCATTGTTCTTGACTTCTGATTTGAAAACTAGTTATTCATCCTTTTGTTGTGCGCTGAGTATGTAATATGTGGAGGGGATTAAAGATTTATATGGTATATTTGTATGACATTTGAGCCAAGATGTGTAGTGGCTCAATTGGTTTCAAGCGTCTTCGTATTCACTAGTAGGCAGCTGTTGTCACCTACATTGAGAATGTGTTCACGAGTTGATGTTCATTCGCAGAAAGTGCTCTCTGCAAAGGATGAAGACATTTTAGTGTACCAGCAGATGATCCGTGACCTTCAGCACAAGTTGCGAGTCGCCCAGTTGGACTTGGACAGAAGCAACATTTTAGCCTTGCAGCAGGTCCGCTCCATCTGCTTTACTTGACGTCTTCTCCTAAACATGTCACTGACACTGATGAAGACAAATGTTGGTGAATGAATTCCCTGCAGGCTGTGGAGGAGCGAGATGATCAGATTAAGACCCTGAGAGAGCAAGTGGAGCAATTTACAGATGAAATGGAGAAGCAGACATTGCTCATGGAGGGTCTGAAGGTGCCCAAAAAGGAAAGTAGTGGTGAGTTGCTCCAGGTTATTCCTCACACGACAAAGACATCAGTGATAAAAAAGCCATTGTAAAAACTGGATTTTGTTCTTTATGAAAAGCCGCATTTTGCTAAGGCCGTGTTTTACTACAGTTTGGTTAGTGACATTTTAAATAGTGTACACATAAATTGTGGCAAAATTGGGATGTTATTTTATTTCAAGTGACACTGGTCCAATGGTTTTGACACAATTCTGGGATTTATTTTTTTGATACTTAGGTTTTGTGTTCCAAGCAAATCGGTTCCAAAAATTTTGGTTTCCTCATCAGAATAACTCCAATGTGTTGTACCCCCCCCCCCTCGTAAAGAACAGCGTTGTTTCGTGCTTGCACTGATCAGGCGCAAACAACACATTGGAGATGTGTCGTTTGGGTTTTGAGGAACACAAAATCATTGGAAATGGGGGGAAAAAAACAACCCACATTTGAATTGCATCACCGAATGGCAAAAAGCATTCGAATTGCGGTTCTGCGGAACTAAATACATCCTCACTGTGCTGCTTTCGAGCTCAAAAAGTTAAGAATAAAAATTATTGCAGCACTTGGCAGCATAAAAACATTAGAAATGCAAAAGCTAACACCACCAACTGTTTTCACTATTAGAACTAAAAAAACAAGACGATAACCTTATCATTGAACAGTATCACTTTTGATGCCAAGTTTCACCGTATTTATCTTAATAATATTCATGGATGTCTTTTTCGACTGTTAAGGCCAATGCAGAGCATAAATATAACAATAAGTAGGCTGTTAAATGACGCTAAAGAGGTTGACTTTTGTGAATGTATTGTGGAGAAAAACGTGTGTGTGTGTCTCTCCCTCTGGTTCAAGCATTGATCCAGCAGAGAAAAATGGAGGAGCTCACATCCAAGCGGGATGCTGCAGAAAAGAGAGCAGCAGAGGCAGAGGAGGCTTTGAAACGAGCCGAAGCTCATGCCGAAGAAAAAGACCAAGAGCTCATCGAGGCCTCAAAGCGCCTGAGAGAATATGAAAGAGTAAGTGGATAACAACACACATAAGTCATAAATGCATTGCCATCGGTGTCACTGCGTGCCCGGTCGCTTCCTGACTTGTGTGACACAAGATGTTGGTGATGTCTCAAAATAAAGACTCTTTTTTTCTGTATTCTAGGGCACTTATGGCCTGGAAGAAGCCACCGCTGAGATCAAGGAGTGTAAAAGTCAAATCCAAAGGAGAGATTTGGAGTTGGAATCTGTGACCAAAGAGATCAACCAAGCGTACATGGCGATGAACCAGCTCTCAGAGGAAAATGAGGACTTCCGGGAAAGACTCGGTGGTGTTTTTTTCCCCCCCCCCATCGCAATATGACAACAATAACAACTTTCATCTCATCTCAACTTTATACAAAGAGCACTTTAACAACAACAACCACAGCTGTAACTAAGTGCTGTACATAAGACAAAAAAAAAAAATCATCTGACCGTTTGTGTCTTTCCAAAGGCTACGAACCCAAACAGGAAGTGGACCTGAGCGAGTTCAGACGAGCAAGAGACCTTAAACAGCGGCAATATAAAGCTGAAAATCAAATACTCGCTAAAGAGGTCAACACAATCCATAATGGAGCTGAACAATTTTGCAAAATAGTGTTCAGCCCGAATCCAAAATTTCAACCCAATATTTTTTTTTCTGCAATGTTCCTGTTCAGATTGAACGTCTCGAAGAGGAACGACTACAGATGAAGAAACAAGTCAGACTCCTGGCCAAACAGAGAGGTGACTTCATCACTATTCACTCCAAACGTATGACACAGCATCCACTTAAGACAAAAAGATGTTTCCTTTTTCCCCATCGGAAACAAAAAATGGGGAGAAAACCTGTAATTTGCTCAGTTTTGAACCCATTTAAATTCAAACCAAAACAGCAGCAGCTAGCAAGGCACATAAACAATTTTACGATGAAGCAAAGTCATACACTTCAAAAACACCCCTAAAAAAAAAAAAAAGTGCCCTGAGCAGCCATTTTGGTTGCAAACCCGCCATTTTGAGCTTATTTCCAGAGTTCCTTCAGAAAGGAATTAGTCCTGGATTTTGATCTGAGCAATACCAACGTTTTAGGGCTTTGTGTAATTTTCTCTTCAGCCGTGACCTACATTTCTGTGTCTTTAGGGCTGCCACCATCCATCTTGGTGGAGGAAGCGGTCTCACACAGGACAAGTCACACAGACGAAGAGCTCCGAGCCAAGGTCAGCACATTGGCACTATTTCAAATGAAAATTGAATTCCCGTCCGAGTCCGATATCATTTATGGACATTGTGTTTGCAGAATGAGCACCTGGAAGAAGAGCTGCAAATCCAGAAGAGACAGATGGAGCTCCACAAGACACAGTTTCATCTCAAGTGTACGCAGAACCTTCCCAGTCGCATCCCATCTTCCGTTTGGCCGTTGCATTTGACTATTTTCTGTCTCTTTTCAAAGTGGAGCAGCTCTCCAAGGAGAAAGGAGATGTGGAGGCTGCGCTCAAGGATGTCCTGCGGGCTTTGAAGGCCAAAGAGACCAGTCCGTCTGACGCTGACTCGGGTATTTCTGGTCGAGTGGATGTGAGTAATCTCCCTGATGTTCTTTTTAATCCTAAAACTCAACCCGTTCCTGTCTTCTGTACTCTGTTCTGCTTTTGCCTCTGATTTCCAGTTTGCGCAACAGGATTTTCATATTCCCGCATCCAATTGTGTCTGATCACAGGTAGAGAACGTCCTGGGCAAGCACCCGACGTCAGACCTCAAGTCTCAAATCCACGAATTAGTGGGCAGAAACGAGGAGCTCCGGCGGGAACTGAAGTCCGCCCGTGAGGAAGCGACGAGCAGCGTCGCTCAACTCGCCGCCGCAACAGAGAAAGTACGTCCGTGGCGGAGGCCGGAAGCCGCTGCCAACTTTGATTTTCAAGGCTATAATATCTGGTCATAGAGTTAAACATTTAACAGTGATGCCAGTCTGTCAACATTCCAGTTTGCTAACTTTCACCAACACAAATTTACACTACAAGCGTCCCTTTTTTTTCCCACAGTGATCGAATACAAAGCTCCTTGGGTTGTTGTTGACGTTCGATGACTGCTTGTGACAGTCCTGTATGTGTCTCTGTGTGTGCGGTGTCAGATGAGTCACCTGGAGGGCAAGCTGGAGCACCTGAGCAAGTCGGGCGGCGGCATCGCTGGCGGCCTCTTCCAACCACTGAGCCTCCCCGAGGGCCTGGAAATCAGCAGCATGGAAATCATCAACTCCTTGAACGAGTACGCCGTCCGGCTGCTTCAGGTCTGTGGTATCTCGTATGCGTTCATCAACGGATAAAAAGCATTCGCTCATATTTTTTTTTTTGTTTCTGTTATTGACGTTCACTAGGAAGTCCAGAATCAGGAGAACACACGGGACAAGCTGACAGCAACACTGGAGGAATACAAAGAGAAGTTTGCCATTATTAGCCACCAGCAAGGGCTTCTGTACGAGGAATACCTCAGGTTTGGAGATGCAGTGTTCCTTATTGGATTCTTGGAACATGAAGGATGTTTTTAGGTGGCCGAGTGCTGACATTTCATGGAATTCTGTATGTAATTTTTGTGCAGTGAGAAGTCGCAATGGGAGAAGGAGAAAGAAGCTTTGACGAGCACCAGAAGCAGACTTGAGGAAAAACAAGAGTTGGACTCTGTTCAACTCCAGCAGTTCAGTGTAAGCAAGATAAACTCTCACGCCAGGAGATTGCAAAACTGCCGCATTCCAACCATAACGCGTGCGAACGTTTACACAGACGCACGATCCCGCAATCGAGATAGTTAACTCATTCAGTACCAGCCATTTCTGGACCAAGTCTGAAAAGACGTTTAAAAACGTCTTTGGGAGTGAATGAGTTAAAAGGACGTTAGGGACAGCATCGAGTGTGACGTAGGAAATAGTTGTTGGGCAGCGACAATTAATTTCAACAAAACAGGATGGGAGAACTGTCAGGTGTTAAACTTCATACCCTCGTCCTGGCATTTCGGCATTTTCGTTTAATAGGCGGGTGTCCCACTTCTGTTACCCTCAGAAATTAGTCGACTTTGCCCCCAGCCCCCATTTTGTGTCGGTGGTGTTCAAAATCCATAAACGCTTCACTTCGCTCCTACCACTAGGACCTGCTGGAAGCCCTTGAGAAGGACCCAGAGGAAGTCAGACGGCATCTGAGCGAATCGCTGCGCAAGTTGACCGTGTCCAAAGTCAACGAGAAGAAGCTGACCCGACGCTGCACCACCCTGATGGAGCAAGAGCAGCACCTGCGCAAGGAAAATGCTCGGCTGAGGGACGCCGACGCTCAAATGCAGACTGCCGTCACCGAGAGAATAGGCTGCCTGCTCAGATACAAGGCAAGCGATCATCTCATTCTGAGAGCATTTCAGGGTTCTTCCTGCCTCAAATTGAGGCAAGAGGTGGTGCTATCCAGACTGTTGTTAGTGAACAGGAGACCCACAGCAACACATCTAGCATTTATTACACTTTGCTTTTTTTGTAGGCCTTTGTCAGAGCCTGGTGAATTTGTCCAGCTACTAAAGATCAGAACTGCTGGCTCTGATTTGGGGGAAAATCTGGACGAACATGAACTTTGTTTTAGTATCAAGAGCCTCCTTTTCAACTGAATCGCGTCTCTTGGCCTCTATCTCCTGTCCTGAAACGTCATGGAATTTTGTTTGTAAAGGAAACTGCAGCGTACAGGATGGCGGTGCTGCAGAAGGCCTTGGATGACAGCGTGCCGGCGTCGGAGCTGGAGAAGGCCAACAGGCAGTACACGGAGCTCACAGTCAAATACAGAGATGTGCTCCAGAGAGACGGACTGCTCGTCAAGAGAACCACAAACTTGGAAAATCTGGAGGTGCGCAAAAACACCATGGTGGAGTGTCAAAGGTTCAATTTGTTCCCTTAGGACAGTGATTCTCAATGTGATGCGCCACGTGTGGAACACGACATACCTTCAGATTATTATTTCTGTCCCTTTAGAGTGAGAATGCATCTTTAAGAGGACACATGGCCACCATCAACAAGGAGCTGGAGATCACCAAAGAAAAGCTACACGCGTTGGAGCACGCGTGGGAGAACTCCAAGTTGGAAACGGGCGAGGGCGATGCGGAGAAGAGCCAAGGCGAGGGGGCATCGGCCGCCCGGCGGCTTGCCACGCTGGAGATGAAGGAGCTGAACGAGCGCCAAAGGGCGGAGCATGCCGCCGCCATGTACGAACGGCTGAGGAGCTCACTTAGCAAGGTGGAAGAGCGGAACAGTGAGCTGGAAGCCAAGTTTGCTGAGGTAGGACGGGGAATAGGGCACATATACAGCTCCATGGACAAAAAAAAAAAAAAAGAATCCACTGCAAATGATCAATTTCTCTGATGATGAAATTACACATTTCCTCACATCTAGCCAATTTATTTGCCACTTGCCAGCCATCATACTGTATGGCGATGGTAGGCTTGGGCTCCAATATTTTTGTTTCCCTCCTCAGTTGACCAAAATGAATTTAGAGGCACAACACCTGGAGCGAGAGCTGAGGGATGAGCTGGCCGACTGTGTCACCAAAGCAGCAAGCGATGCCGACCGGGCGAGGATCGGACAGCTGGAGGCCATCGAGGCACAACTGCGCACGGAGCTTTCAAAGTATTGTGTGCAAAAATAACAATACTACAGTATGTCTTTTTTTTTTTAATTCGGATCGTAATGACAGGCTGCTTTGAAACATGATTGTTAGGCTTCGGGAGGTTTCCGAAATTGCAATGAAACAAGCGTCAGCTTTCCAGGCCAGACAACATTCGAACGACAAGGAGGTGGAATCTTTGAGGAGACAAATCTTGGACTACCAGGTATGTGTGACAGCATAACAAGACTAGAACTTGTACATGACTACAGGGCATTATGTAAAATCCTTATTCTACCCCAATAAATGTTTCCCCGTTAATTATAAGAATAGCAAATGACAATGACATTATTCCCAACAAGTTTAGCTTCACTCTTCCTGCAATTTGTTTTATCTTGCCCAATATCAAATAAGCTTGATTTTTTTTCTAATACATCTTTGTTTAAATAGTGCTTTCACAACAGCTGCAGCTATCAGAACATTTAACATAAAATAACAAAAATACAACAGAACACACTATGATGTGCTTCATAGGTAGTTAAAAAAAAAGTAACATCCATTTTTACCTTGATTGTATATTATCTTATTTATAATTGTATGGGTGAGGCAGGGAAAAATTTGTAAAATATTTGTCGCTTGGAAGCATGTAACTCGGGTCAAAGGTTCCGACTTGTTCTTCAATTGTCAATTTTAAGGGTTGGAAAAGGAGGTAAATAAAATATAGCAACCAAATCACTAAGTTGGGCAACACTTACTCTGCTTTTGTAAACTAATTGCCCATTCCTCCTCCATGCTAGCTTCTTTAACCGTGGTCCTCCTTTTAGAAAAATTCAAAAATAAACCCAGTAAAAACATTTTTGCTGCTGGCTAAAATGAGTTCCAAAACTTACGTATCTTGTTCAATCTTTCATTTCTTGTTATCAGTCTCAATCGGACGAGAAGGCCCTGGTGGCGAAGCTACACCAGCACATTGTGGCTCTGCAACTCAGCGAGTCAGACGCCTTGGCTAAGCTGGCCGCTTCCGCCGCCCACGTCCGCCATTTAGAGGCGCTCTTGCGGCGCTCCGAGCAGCGTCAGGACGCCGGTGAGCGGGCGCTGTTCCTGACCCGTCAGGAGGCCAGCAGCCGTTGCTGGCGCCTGCGGCAGACGGTGCAATCGTTGCGCCGCCAGTTTGCTGGCGCGCTTCCGCTGCAACAGCAGGAGAAGTTTTCGTCCACCCTGGTGGGCCTCCAGGAGGAGAGGGCAAAGGCGTTCCAGGAGAGGAGGGAGGCAGAGGAAGCACGCAGGACAGCGGAGGGTCGCGCGGAAGAGCTGGAGTTGAGGCTACGAGGCCTGGAGGAGCTCTGCATCACGTTGAAGGATGCCAAAGGGGCCCTGAAGGTCAGTTGTCCTCCAAGCCTTGCCCCACAAGTTAATGTCAACGCTTGCATCCATTGTATCAAAGGAAATCAAATGAAGATGCTAAACTAACAGAGCATAGAGATCACAGCAAGAAAAGTCAACTGTTTGCATCCATCCGTTTGGAATAGCATTTGCGAGGAAACTCGCAGAAGTGTCGATTGTGTTCTGTTCGTATTCTACTGATCACATGACATCACCAAAACAGGTACGCGAGTGGCACAAGAAGATGGAAGAAGCCCATCTGCAGGAGCTGAGGAAAAGCAGGGAGGTGACAATGCAAAAGGAGGAGATCCGGTACCTGAAGAACCTGCTGGAGGAGCAGGAGAGAAACATCCACTCGCTCGGCGAGGAGATTGTGCAGCAAAATATGGTAAGCATGAGCGTGAAAAAAGCGGGTCACTTTTAGGCACTTTTGTACTTGATTTTCTTTGGTCCAAGATTCAAGAAGAGCGCCAGCTCGCGTGGGACCAGCGAGAGTTGGAGTTGGAGCGTCAGCTGGACCAGCACGAGAAACAGGGAGGCACTGAAAAGGTTCATTTTGAAGCATTTTTCCATGGCTTTTTTTTTTTCATTCTCAAATGAGCTATAGATGGTAAATCAAAAGATTTTATCAGTGAATTCAGATTTATTTGTCAGGGCGATTTTTCTTTTCTTATTTTGCCTGCGGTTTCAGTAGTTCAAGGCCGGGTGGCACGTTGTACCACGAGTTGGCACGTCCACTTCATAGTACAGAGGTGCAGGGTTCGATTCAGCGCTTTGGCTTCCCTGTGTGGAGTTTGCAACCCGTGCCTGCGTGGGTTTCCCCCTCCGCTTTCCAAAAACTTGCAAAGTAGGTTAATGGAACACTCTAAATTGTCCCTTGGTGTGATTGTGGCTGTGAATGGTTGTTTGTCTATGTGTGCCCTGTGATTTGCTGGCAACCAGTTGAGTGTTTCCCCGCCGACTGCCCCAAGATGGCTGCTCTAGGCTCCAGCACGCCCACAACCCTCGTGAGAATATAAAGCCGTTGAGATCATGGATGGATGGATAGTTCAAAGCTGACATGGACAGCTTACACAAACATGACTAGAAGGGAGCCAGTTTACAAAAGCATCGAGTATGAATAATGTAGCCATTTGGTCGCTATATTCAGCGATTTATCCGACCCTAGCAAGTAAAATGACAAATGGTATTTTTATTTTTAAAAAAAAAAAAGTCTTATTTTAAAGCCATATGGCCTGGGCTTATGAGCTAAGTTTCTGTGATTTCAGGCAATGGATACTCCCAGCTACCTCCCAGACACAAATCTACCTCTCAACCGACAACATGAGTTTGCCTTGAGAAAAATCAGTGAGCAAGTTGATGTTATCTTGAACACGCAGGCCGCTGGAAAACGTTTGGAGGAGGTATCGTTTTCTTCCATTTTATGATGCTTTCAATCTTGCAACGGATGATGGGCATCCTTTTGGTCAAACGCAGAAACTGAAGGAGAAGGAAGAAGCCTTGAGAAAGTCCGAAAAAAATGTGGCGGCCAGGGACAAAGTCATCAACGAGCTGCGTCTCCGCCTCCCGTCTGTTGTCGCCGGCGGTGGGCGTCCACCGACGGACACTTCCGAGCGTGAAGGAGAAGCGCTCAAACTGGTGCACAAGACCGTGAAAGATCTCCAAGGGCGATTGGACAAGAAAGATGCTGTGCTCAAAAAGTACCAGAACCAACTGTCACAAGCCGTAAAGGTACGGTGATACCAAACTGTCGTAGTTCTCTTCTTGTAACTAACCTAGCGACGAATCTCAGGATCAAGAGGAGCTGATCAAGAGGCATGACGAGGAGCTGAGGACACTTTATCAGAAGTTGGATTCTAACAACGACACCAACCTGGACCGCCTCAAACAGCAAGCAGCGGTACTATTCGTTGGGTTTGATTATCCCCCCCCCCCCAAAAAAAATACATGCATACAAGCGTTATGGGTATTTATTATATAATTAATCAGTAACCTGGATTTTTTTTTTTAAGTATTTTTAAAAAATCGTATCAGTTTGGCTGTTGGCTATACAAAATTGGTCAGACCCTCATTGGTTCTCAAATATTCCTTTTGTCCGTCCCGCCCGCCAGGAGATGATGAAAAAGCCCAGCATCGTCGTTCCTACCTCCAAACATTTGGACCGCATGGCAGAGTTGGAGCAGACTGTGGTCGAACAGGACGTGTCGCTCATGTCTGTCACCAATAAGCTGAAGATGGCCACCGTGGAATTGGAGCAAGTGAAGATGGCCATGGATACGCAGGCCAAGAAACATGCAGACGAGATGTCCAGGTTATGGGGGGTTTCCTGAACTTGGGGGCCATTTCTGTTGGATGATAACAAGCCATATTTTTGTATGTGGTTCCACACAAATTGCCTTTGATATCATGAGCTTATACAACGAATTGTTGGTTTAAAAAAATGCACGGATTGCATACACATTGCCTTTTTTTTTTTTGCATAGTCTTTGGATGACTTAGCCCATTTGTCAGTTTAAAAATCCACATGTGGCCTTTGAACACAAACATTTGCCCATGTCTGAGTTAACCCATCAAAAAGGGACTTTATGTGAAGTATCGCATTTTAAAAAGGTGCTGCATATGTTCAAAACCAGTAAGATGTTAAAGCCAGTACGATGTGGTGACAGAAGAACATCTGAAACCATCTTGCTCATATCACGGCTCTTGCACAGGCTCAAGGAGTTTCATAGCGTAGAGGTGGAAGATCTAGCCGTGGAGACCAAAGACCAGAGGAGAGAAATAACAGAGCTGAAGAAGGAGATTGACTCCCTCCGGAACGAGCTGGAGAGCCAAAAGGAGGCCAACGTTCTGTCTCCAAGCAACACCATGAAGAACTTGGTGGAACGCCAAAGGCTGCAGCTGGTCCACAAAGAGAAACAGATCAAGGTTTGTCAAGAATATTTTTTTTTATTACTTTGGATCAGAAGCTTGCGCTCATTATGATTTGTTTCCTCAGGCTCTCAGCAAGGTTCTCTTAGAACTGCGGACCCAAATGACATCTGCTGCCGAACAACAAGTCTTAGCCAACGCCGCACAGACTGAGGAGAGGCTCAATGTACAGAAGTTAGTCGACAAGCACACCAAAGACCTGAAGGTGGGGCTCCACCTATCACATGACTGATGTGGATTATGATTGGTTGGATACAAACACCTCATACTCTAATTGCCCCATGGAGATAAATAAAGTTTTCTGAATTTGAATCTGAATACGCTCTCCACAAAGGCTCAGGTGCAAAAGCTCAGCAATGAGCTACAAACGGCAAAGGAGTCAGCCAAGAGAAACGAAAGCAGCCTCAGAAAGGAGGTAGACAATCTGAACCAAGAGCTCCAGAAGAGCCAGAATCAACAGAAGAGCCTTCGAGTCAAGAAGGAGGAAGGAGAACAGGAAATCCAGGAGCTCCAGAAGCAAGTCAAGAGGCTCAGCAGCTGCATTCAGGTTGGGAAAATAAAACTCTTGTTGGTTGGAAAGACCTTTGCGGTGTTGTTCCAAGAGTAAATATTTCTCGACATAGAATGAAAACATGTTCGAAGGGAAGGGGCCAACCATTGAGAATCTACAGAAGAAGATCAGGAAGTTGGAGTCAGACCTGGAGAAGAGTGCTGAAACCAAAAGAGTCATTCAGGGAAAGGTTTGATGAACCTTCAACCTTTATTGTGTACATGTCTAAATGTTTCATTTGCGCCAAGCTAAATGCTATGTACATTCGACAGAGCAAAGAGGAAATACTGCTTTGGGAAGAGGGCAAGAAGTGGCAGTCTAAGCTTGAGAAGATAAAGAATGCGCTGAAGGATAAGGAACAAGAAAATGACTCGCTGTCCAAACAGCTCAACATGCTAAAAGACCTCTATGGCAGGTCAGTGACAAAATAATGTATGTATGCGTCACGTGATGCAAGTGCTGAACGATCAAGCATTTTTGAATTGAAAACGTGAATCGTGATCACATTTATCAGTTTGAACACTAAATACCTTTGTAGTGTATTCAGTTAAAAGTAGGTTGAACATGATTTGCACATCACTGTAATCTGTTTTTATTTATGTTTAACACAATGTCTCCATTTCATTGGAAATAGGATTGTAGATCCAGCGAAAGGAAGCGTCAATGGTCACTGATGACCATTGTTTTCGTTGTGTTGTTAACGCTAACGCAGACTAGAGCGAGAGAGGAACATACTGCTGAGGAAAACAAAAGCTCGAGGAGTGACGGCGGACCAGGTTGCGGGAGCGAGACGAGATGAGCTGGACAAGGACCTCGAGGAGCTGAGGAAAAAGAACGCAGAGCTGGAGAGTCAGCTGAATGCCATTAAGTACGTATCCTGTCTTTTTGAGTACGATGGTTCACATCATATGTCCTTGGCAGCACTCACTTTATCCAATGCAAGTCATTCAAATCAAGCCCCAAGGGGTTTCAGGTGTGCCACAGAGATGTGTTCTGGGGGCCCTCCGCCTCTTTTGTATTCATGTGTTGGGACTGTTGTCCCGTTCAATAAATGGCTCAAAATCTATCACTGACTCTTGCAAAGCCATTCCACATGCAACTACTTCCTTTTTTTTCCCCACTTCACTCAAGCGGCTATTGATGAAGCTCGACGATCAAATTCAAATGTCTCAAAATGTTGCATTGCAACACAAAGCCACGACCACCGGACTGATCTCCGATGTTTGTATTTCGGGGAACCTTCTAGGCAGCAACAAGCTCTAAGTCGTGACGCCACTGTAGAAGATCTGACTCGGAGGAACCACCACCTGGAGGAAAGACTACAAGCCATAGAGACCCAGACATCTCCCTCAAGACTGCCCGTGAGTGTTACTGTGAAAACACATCCCAGATTTTCAAAATATTCTCAAATGGGACTTCTTCGCACACATCCTCGTCTGTTTATGATATAGCCCCACTATTTTTCTTTGTCTTCATCTGTTTTTATTTCTTGACTGGTGTCAGTTGGATTCATCGCATGCAGAGAGGAAAAACTTGCAGGCTTTCACAGGAGTGACTTTTGATGGTAAAAACGTCTCATCGAAAGCGAGTGCAGCGCACCCTCCGGATGAACCACAGTGCTGCTCCCCGGGCCCTGAAGTCAACAGTGTCACCTCTGAAAAGTCTGAGTTTGAAACTGACACTGAAGAAAAGAATTTGAACCTTGAGGCGGCCAAAAACCACACAGCACAAAACAACCACGTAGAGGGCGTAAATAAGATGGAAGCAATGGGGAGTAACAAATCTGCGGACATACCGAATGGTTCAGAAGATGCAGAGCCTGAATCTGAAGGATGTGAATCATTGTCTTTCTCTGCAGAAGGTGAAACAAAAGGTAACGGGAATAAAAATGATGAATTAGCTAGTCGAGACAGTGATAAAGACGAGGGGCGATCAGATGCAGAAAAGCCTGAGGGGACAGAAGAAGATTTAGTGTCTACAAGGGAAGCAACGGCAGTTATTCCAGATATGACCAAATACGAGGAACCAAGCCAAAACCTTGACAGGAAACAGATGGATGATGGTGTACAGAAGCCAGAAAGCAGGTCGCAAATATATCCGAAGGTACTTCAGGCCTCTGTTGTGCTCCAGAACTGTACTAGTTTTGTAGTACTCCTCACAGAGCTGAAGTCTTCCCAGTGTTCCCCTTTTGCGCTTTACTTTTCCATAGTGGTGCGTAGGCAAAAAGTTACACATTCAGCTTTCTAGATTTTAGTCTTAAAACAATACATCTTTCTTCTTTGCCTTACTCGAAGACATCAGAGAAGGATGCAGAGACACCAGGAGACATGAACCTCCAGAAGGAAAACCTCAAATTGGCTTCAGAGAATCTGGAGCTCCGTCTCCAACTGGCACAGGCCAACATTGATCTGCCAAGGCTGAAGGTCCGCACCATTTTCTACATGGTTGCTGAGAGTACCTTGTCACAATTAGTCTATAGAATCTAGATTCGTGGTGTATTGCTTTGCTTTTCTAGAGTAAAGTTGCAGACCAGGAGGAGATGTTCAGTGTCCTGAAGAAAGAACGCACTGATTTGCAGAAGAGGCTGGCCAATACCAAAGTAGGATCCCGCAGAAAAGAACAGACCTGTCTCCTTTTTATAAAACCTGACAATCATTTGTTATGGGATCCTTAACAGGTTAGCTACAGTGGAAAAAATGTCCCCGAACTCGAGAAAACCATCCACTTGATGAGGAAGGTGGTGGAGAGGTTACAAAAGGAGAATGAGGCACTCAAGAAAACATCAGCAATTCAGAGTCAGGACAAGGCCTTGGAGCAAGAGCACAAAAAGCTACAGGTTGGTGTTCAGGTGGCTTTCACCATAGCAGGCTCGACCAATCGTCTTTTGTCTTCCAGGCCGAATACGACAAAGTGAAGAGCCAACAGGAAGCAGAGATTCGCAGATTGGAATATAAATGCCGAGGAGTGGAGAAGATCGTGACAGAGAATGAACGTCTGCGAAAGCAAGTCAAGAGGGTACAATGAAGACCAGAAATAGATTAATGAATATCCAGTGCACTCTCGCTTCTATGACGGTCACCATTTGCAAATTCACCAATTCACATTTTTTTCTGTGGAACCTGCCGTTATGTGGTTCACTGTACAAGCTCCTTGTAGATCCCAAATTGATAAACCACTAAGTACAGAACACCATTTAAAACTTACATGTTGTCAAATGTCGGTCATCAGGAAGCGAATGCCGTCGAGAAACTGCGAGTGTCCAAGACCAGCGTGGAGCTGGGCTGTGAGAAGCTGGAGGTTGAGTTGGAGGAAACGAAGCAAAGACTCCGCGACGCACTGTCCAAACCCGCCCTTGAAGTCACTGACGGCAAGTCCACCAAGGTGTCTGTGGTGACTCGGTAAGAAGGCCGGATTTTACCATCAAAAATTGGTGCCAACTGTTGTTTCTTTCTTCTTTGTTTGAATTGACTTTTCTCCCACTTGTTTCCGTAGAATGTTTGAGAACAAGATGAAGGAACTGGAGAAGGAACTCTCCACGAAAACCTCCAGTCTGGCAGAACTCAAACAGAAGTTGAAGGAGGCTAATCTACGTGAGGAGACGGCGCAGATACGCATTCAGCGACTCGAAGATCAGGTCAGATTCGGCGACTTATTGTGCGTTCATCCCCCACTCTTACGTGAGCTATAATTCCAGTCCTATTTTTATTAAGTCGTTTGCTTATCGCTTTGTACAATTTGTTTCGCACATCCTAGACGTGAGCACCTGGTAGGCTATAAATTCCTGTGGTGGATTAAATGGTCCGCATTTGACAACCTCAACCAAACTGGGGAGACAATGACCAAATTAAATACACAGTCCAGCGCCTTTGGATGTACTGCACAGACCAGAATCTGTTTGCTAGGTGTGAGGCTGTTGCATCTCGCTCAGGTTTGGTCACAAATTTCAAATGGACAGATGGGCCAGTTCAAAGAGATTGAAACTCCAACAGTACTTTGTCTCACGTTACATATTACACTGCCGCCGGTCAGACTCAAGTTTGTGACGTTCGGTGGAAGGTAGAGGTGCTACACTTGCGTTTGCCTTTAGTTGAGCAGGACACCAGTCCCTCCCGCTACTTGCATCCCATGTTCAGATATTTTACCCTTCCCACTAAGCTAGGAAAACTGTGGGACCAAAATCCTTGTTCTTTGTTCATTTGAACAGGTCGACAAATTGAACGTTGCCAGCGGGGCGCATACAGAAGCAGATGTCTCCAAGAAAATGAGGTGTAACTATGAGTTTATGTTCATCCCTATACTGTAATTGACATTGCCACAATCTGTTGCCGCTGTATCATACACATCAAAACATAATAAGAAACACACACACACCCAAAAAAAAAAAAAAACCACTGTGTGGTTGCTGCCAAATATTGTGTGTCCTAATTTCTGTTCCAGCGAGCTATGCTAATTACTTCCGGTATGCTGCAATTCATGTGTTTTTGCTGTATTTCTCCACAGTATTTTTGTTTTGAATTGTATTGCACTTTTATGTGCCACAACATACTAGCATTTCAAAACTGCATGAGGGGCAATACTTTGGAGTAGGAGGGTACAAACGCATTTTCGGACTATTGTTTTAATGCCCACCCCTCACCCCACAGCGAGTTGAGGAAAGAGAACGCAGAGTTAAAAAAAAGACTGGATGAGCCCAGCGAGCAAGACAGTGGGACATCCAAACACGACACAGGTGACACTGCCACACATGCTTTATTCCACACTTTGCCACTACAAACTAAATTCTCCCTTCTTGTACTTCATCAGAAAGCAGGAAGCTGAAAGGTCTCCTTAAGTCAGTGGAGACGGAGAAAAGCAAACTGGAAGCCCAAGTCCAACAGCTGAAGGACGAATTGGGCAAGTTGGATGCCACATTCTTTGACGAGATTGAAGACTTGAAGTACAACTACAATGTGGAGGTGAAGAAGAATGTCGTGCTCGAGGCGCAGCTGAGGGAAATGTGTGATCGCACCTCAAGAGACACCCTCAGTTGAGGTCAAATCGGGTGCAGCGTTTAATAGACAACTTTATGGCTTCGATTTTACTTACACTGATAAACCTTTCAGTGCCTTGGTAGGGATAAGCATCAGTGTGATTTGAGCAATTTGTCTGTAGGACAATGTTATTTTTAAAATTGCAGTAACTTTTACGTCTTAAAATGTTACTTTCATCAGTGCAGCTTCAAATGTCGTACAGTATACTGTATTTTTTTCTGTTTTACAACTGTACGATCGTCATGTACAATGGTAGTGTTTGTGATAGCTACAATAAAACATTACACGGGTTACTTGGGGAAGCCATTGGAGCATTTAGTTGTCAAGATGGATATCAAGGATGTCATCTGTGTCCCAGTAGGCGGTCTTCACGAAGCCACTTCTATGTGGGAGTGGGACAACTACGTGTTACTCGTGAGGCAAAACTGTGTGTTACTTGACAATAGGGTACTTTTAAGCTCATCCATTTCTTTGTCTTATACAGTATGTTTATAATTCAGCTCACTTTTACGATAGCCCGCCATAAATCTGTTCTAGCAGTTTTTCGATACCCTCCTAGTCCACTGAATTGTCTTACTAAGTGAGGACAAAGTGCGTACTAGCACATGGACCTTAAGTATGAAAGTACTGTTCTGTGTATCAAATGAATGCTCAAGCCGCTTTCCAAGAGATTATCAGGTTGTACTTCCTACATTACAACCTGATGCCATTAGATTTTAATTGACATAGGTATTTGTAACATTAAAATAAATACACTTTGAATGATTTTGTCTCTTGGCAAATGCAGATAGAAGCGACACTGAGCAGTACTTACTTTCAATTCAGCAGTCCAGTCTTGCTCGTGGTAGTATATATGGAACCAAATCTCCAAACGTAATAAGATGCTCACTCGCCTGCCTCTCAAACCCTACAGATTGTCCACAAAAATATATTCTGGTCACGTGAACGAATCTTGATATGCCGGCGTTTGCAATGAAAAGGCGAAGCAGCCTATCACGATGGTCGAACGCATGGGATGTTACTATTTTTAGCAAGAAGGACAATCCCCCTCTTATTACCTGTCCTGTCACAATTTAAAACCTTAAAATAGTTCATACAAATTGCCTCATTTAGGGAAAACACGTAGAGTTACACATAATCCCCATTTATGTTCCAAGTTTGCGAAATCAATAAACATATATA
The DNA here is from genome assembly GCA_901007745.1 of Hippocampus kuda. NCBI lineage: Eukaryota > Metazoa > Chordata > Actinopteri > Syngnathiformes > Syngnathidae > Hippocampus > Hippocampus kuda. The sequence continues at coordinate 101,398 of CAAKHF010024559.1, read as the reverse complement.
CATGATAAAATACGGTTTACTTTGTTAGCGTGACGTGTTAGCTGCTATGCTCATCATTGGCGAGTTTCACAATTGGTGTACTAAGTTACCGAATTGTAAATAATTAAGAATTGTCAAAAAAAAATTTAAGACGCTTACCTGGCATAATTCTTCTCTTTTCGTTGAAAAGGCGAGTAAGAACGTGCACACACTACGGAGGAGAGGAAAAGGTCCGTCCGAAGTGACACCTAGTAGTTAGTTTAGCGCAGCCTTGAGATTGAAAGTGAGCGAGTGGAGCATTTGGTCCTTTTTTTGTCATGAAATACACCAAAATGTATAATTTGCGGGGGGGGGGGGGGCT
>CAAKHF010024559.1:72781-101038 GCA_901007745.1 Hippocampus kuda | reverse complement strand
TTGGGGGGGGGGGGGGGGCTCAATTCACTTACTACTGCATTCCACTCTGGTAGTTAGGTCAGGTATGCTATGGGTGAACAAATAATGAATGTTGCAATGTGCCTGTTATACGATAAAATATCAAATTTATCATCAATCAATTTAAAATCTAAAATGACCTAAAAACATTTTTTATTGCACAAACCGTCCAACGTCACAAATGAAGCATGTTTACCATCGTGACAACAAAACTACAGGGAATTCCCTCTGTTGCCATCATAAAAAATATTTTGAATGGCGAAAAATTATGAATCAATGAAATCCTTCCTGTAACTTTCAAAGTTGCTTTTTGCAGTTTCAACCGCCTGCTCGGGACTTCTTGGCTCCTTGGTATCTAAGTGAAAAAAGTAAATGCTTAGAATCATTTTAAAAACTGGACTAGAGTATACCGCGTGTGGGAATGTCACCTAGGTTGCTTGGAGGGATCTCTCCATTTGGATCGCTGGTCTTGCCTGGCTTTTGTTCTCGTGCTGCGTTGTCTTTACTCAGCTTGCTAGTGACACAAATGGAAGCTGTTTTTTCAGCGATTATTTATGGGTTTTTAAAGTTTATAAGCCAAGTCTGAATTTAGAGTCGACACACCGCTGTTAAAATGCCATTTTCGTATTTTGAAAAAAATAGCCCATGATAACTTATAAACAACAACAAAAAAAACATCTAAGATAACGTAACTGTACTAGAAAATCATCACTTTTCAGGAGACCCCCAAAACAGCATATTTGTTCATCCATTATCATCGCATCATCAAAGAGAGCAATTTTCAACACTTTTCAGTCATTTGTAAAAATATTATAAGTAATAAATAACAAATGTAAAATAAATAATGTGTGAAGACCGTGCCACCTACACTCACTTCCATACCATTTCGCCTATTACATCATGAATTTCAATTCACCAAAATGGATGGAAAATGACAATGTGTGGGTGAACATTTTGGTGTCAGTTTGACAGTGAACTTCAAAAAAACTAAAAAAATGCATACTTGACTTCCTCTGTGGCGTCTGTGTCCGCCCCCACGTTGTCAGCAATGTTAAACGTATCCGCCTGAAAATGAAACAAGAAATACACACACCATTTTGAGACCAATAAATACGATACGAAAACCTTTTCAAAACGTTGCAGTTACATGTATGTTTATATCTTATATTGCAATCTGAACTGTGTACAGTTCATTTTTTTTAAACATTTATTTTGTGCATGCAAAATAAATACTGACTCACTATTCACCCTTACAGTGGATTTTGGCAAGTGTAGCCTTTCGTCTGAGAGCTTTCACAAAATATGCCATTTATCATTTATGAATGACAGCCACTTTACTTCAATTTTCAGGATCTTACAAGTATTTGACTTGTACCCTGTTAAATGCAGGTATGTGTGTGTACTGTTGTTCATTTTTTTTTTCAACTCTCTTTTGGAGATGTGAAGCGAGGCAAGACCACAAGCAACTTCCTCACCGTCCAAATACTTCACCAGTACACAATACCATTTCCACGTACTTTACATGTTTGAGAAAGACTTTCAGCATTGTCATTCTTCAGTGCACTGCACAGCTGCTCCAGACTTGCAACTTTACGCTGAGGAAATAAATGGAAACTAGTGTGAATTACATCAACGTAAATCGTATCGCAATTGCAGTGACTCGACTCAATCGCTGAATCAAAGTATATCTTAACTAGAGTGACACGTTACAAATTTCCATTCAAGTGAATCATATTGAACAGCACTGCATGCTAATTGTGAACTGAATCCCATTGACAAGAGAGTGACTCGTATCAGACTGTAATGATTTAGAGAGAAGAATCGCAATGCAAGAATTGTAGCGCGTCGTAACTGTACTGAATCGAAGACTGCAATATCGTAACGTTAGTGAATCGTACCAACCTGTAACTGGGGTGAAACAAATTGGATGCTCATCAATGTGATTCCAATCGCATTAGAATTAAGAGCATTCTAATTGGAATGACTTGTTTTTGTAGAATTATTGATTTTATGTTCGTGTAGAAGCGTTCTTTTGAAATAATTGTTCCATTTTTTCTTTCATCTGTACCTTGAATCTCGGCAGGTCTATGTTGGCTTGCGCGAGCTGGAGGCGCAGCTCCAGATTCTCAGAGGCTAGCTTGAGGTTCTCTTTCTTGAGGTATCCGTCACTTGGCGAGGGAGCTTCAGCATCTTTCTTTGGCGCCTGAAGCAAACGCAACATCCAAATGGGCCAAGACTCGGGAACAAACACAAAACAAAACAAAACAACTCACAAGCGGTGATGCCGAAGACTTGTTCGAAATGTGCTCTTCTAAGGATCGCAGTCTCTCCTCCAGGGACTGGTTCTTTTCCTCGGCATTCACAGGCTGTTGTGGCCTGCAAGATTATTAATGTTCACAATTTTAATAGTTTGCAAAACAGTAGCGAGGCACACTGGTGGAAAACAGTAAAAGGTGTGGAATTTGTGAAATGCTTTGCATTGGGAAGAGTAACACCGTGATAGCTTATGAGGGGATATATTTAGAGCATTAATATTAATCTATATGAATATTTTATAAATATATATACACATGAATATTATATAAATACATTAAAAATGTGTTGAATTTACTCAATTTTATTTCATCAAGTGGTTGCACAAAATAAAATCAGTAGATGTATAAAAAAAATGTAGCTAATGATTTTATGTTGTGCAGTTATTTGACAAAATAAAATTGAATAATTCCCATCATTTTTTTTTCAGTGTGCAGCAGGTCCACAATAAAGGATTGCATTCGTCCGTGAAGGTCATTGTGGCCTGTGCGACTCGACATTGCCCTCTTGCCCATAACCTCACATACCTCACATGTTTGCCCATAACAGCTCACATAACCTCCAACTAACCAGTAACCCAAATGAGAACAAGCGTTTTGTTGCTAGGACGGACAGACGGATGCATACTTGGCCGGGATCTGCTGAGTCTCCTTCTCAGCTACCCGATCAGCCGTCACTGGCCTCGCCTTGGTCTTCTTCGGTGTTGCGTTCTTGTCTTGCTCCAGCCTGCATAAACACAAGTCGACATTGTTCATCGAATCGCTATTGATTGTTTGAATACAAAGCTTTTGTCGTCCGGCTGGTAAAGCAGTGGCCACACTGACTTGGCATAGAGGTCCTTTATAGAAATGAGCTGCCTGGTCAGGAAGAAGTTTTGTTCTTCCTTGTCCTTCAGAAGGCGCTTGACCTTATCCAACCTGGACCGCCATTTCTTAGCCTCTTCCCACTGCATTACTTTTTCTTTGCTCTGGAAAAAGAAATTTTCTGGATGAGCACCATAAAGTTGGAAGTGAAGAATGCTGCAAATTATAATGGTAGGTTGATGATCAGTGTTGGGAACAAGGGTTATAATAGTTTGGGATTTTTCACTGGAGTTACGACTTTTGTTTTTGAAATTCAGTGAAAAATTGGTTCTTAGAGAGAGTTTGTTTTTATTTTTTTTTTGCAAATGCTTTTAGTTTTTTATTCGTTTTAGTCTTTGCTTTAATCTTTCATATATATCGAGTAAATGTTGAATGCATTCGAAAAAAAAAAAACATTCCTAGATATTGTGTAATCAAGTAAACTACAATTCACAAACAACTGAACTTGGTTCTTCTGTAACTACGGACGTATGATACATTTAAAATGAACCCGAAAAGCTCATTAAACAAGATGAAAACGAGGGACGCTTTTGCTATAATTATCATTAGTTTTACAAACGCAAGATGTACCTCAAGTAGTTTTGATTTTTTTTAAAAAAGCATTTTCGTTTATATTTTGTAAATGAAAATAATTTTTTTTCAATTTTAGTTTTCATTCATTCATTCATCTTCCGAACCGCTTTATCCTCACTAGGGTCGCGGGGGGTGCTGGAGCCTATCCCAGCTGTCTTCGGGCAGTAGGCGGGGGACACCCTGAATTGGTTGCCAGCCAATCGTAGGGCACACAGAGACAAACAACCATGCACGCTCACACTCACACCTAGGGACAATTTAGAGTGTTCAATCCGCCTGCCATGCATGTTTTTGGAATGTGGGAGGAAACCGGAGCACCCGGAGAAAACCCACGCAGGCCCGGGGAGAACATGCAAACTCCACACAGGGAGGCCGGAGCTGGAATTGAACCCGGTACCTCTGCACTGTGAAGGCGACGTGCTAACCACTGGACTACCGGGCCGCAATTTTAGTTTTCATCAACGATAATAATCTTTGGTTTCGGAATAATTTCAATATGAATCACATTCCCAATGGAGGGAAATGTATCACCTCATTATTGGAGCGAATGGAATCACAGCAGCTTTATACATATGGTGAACGTACGACATCAGTGAATAAAGATACACAATGTGTCACGTTGGCCTTAGCGATGTGTGAGGCACCGCCCGAATATCCCGCGACGTTACTGCACAGTCCTTAAACAACCTGAACGGGGTCAACGCGGTTCTTGAGTTTCTTCTCCACCACTCGGAACTCTTTTTCTTTCTCCTCCAATTGAGTGCGTAGCGCCTTCTGAACGCTGAGGCTATTCAGCAGCCTCTTGCTGAGGTTGTCCACCTGAACCTTCAACTTGCTGTCATTCTTTCTGGATGAATCGTTTGCCGCTTCCAGTTGACTGCTCAGCTCCTGCACTTGAGCCTGCGTAGGAGATGAAGGCACACATCCGACGCTCACTCGATATGGGCTATTATGTTCTTATGCAATGTGGGGTTTTTTTTCGGTTTTGCATTGACGCTGCGTGTGCATGCCGACTGCACTTTTCACCCACTCACAAATCTGTCTCCAGATTTAAAGGGTAGCTCATGGTCACTGTAATAATACCGCTATTCCAGTTGTAGGATTTGCGAGATGCATATCTCCAGCATGGGTTCATTTGGGTTTTTATGTTGAATACAACGAGGTAAAAAATAAAATCTGAAAAGAAGTTTGCCTGGATCATTTTTGTTGCACCAAAATCAACCCATGAATTGGAAAACAGACAAAAGAAAAGATAGCTGAATCTGAATTACCCCGTGAATAGTAGAAGACGCTTCCTCATCTCAACTCCTAAATTAAAAGTTAATGAGCAGTTATTTCTTCATAATAGTGTGTTTTCACTTATTTCTCGATTGCACTACATGTATTTTTAAACACACGCTGATAAAATGGGATATATAACATTTTGGAGGGGGCCGCTGAGACGGATTAATTTGATTTCCATTCATTTCAATGGGAAACATGACCTCAGTCGATGAACATTACGGATTGCAAACGAGGTCATGGAATGAATTCAATTCATTCTGAGAATGCACCGAGCTTGATGAATGAGAATAGTCACAGGCACATTGAAAATGTCCGCAATGGCAATTTGGTGACATTTGAAGCTCACTTTCAAGTCTTTGGTGTGCTTGTCAACCAACTTCTGAATGTTGATTTTCTCCTCGGTCTGCACGGTGTTCACCAAGACTTGTTGTTCCGAGGCAGACGCCACTTGGGCCCGCATTCCAATGAGAACTTTGCTGAGAGCCTGAGGAAACAAGCATAATGAAAGCGAGTTTCGAATTCAATATCCAATATTTATGACAATAAAGTTCAGGGTCACTTGCGCAAATGTACTGTAGTTGTAAAACTCATTTAAAAAAAAATGAAGAGTGCCTGAAAAAAAAATGAAGAGTGCCAAATTATCGGTTTAATGCCAACAAATGCCATTTCCCCCAAAAATCTTGCCTGAAATGTAAAAGGAACTGAACTGTGCATGTCATTTTCTGTGATATGTGATTTTGACAAAAGCAATCCAAGCAGCAGTGGGCTCAATCATATTATTTCCCAATTGGCCCACTGAGGGAAACCATAACTGCGATGAGGCCTTAATGAAAATGCATTTGACACGGCTTTTGTAATCAACATGTTGAAAATGAGAATGAGAACCTTGATCTGTTTCTCTTTTTGGACAAGTTGCAGCTTGAGGCTTTCCACCATGTTCTTCAAGGTATTGCTCGCGGACATAACACTGGCCTCCTTTTGGCTCTCCAGCTCGTTCTGGAGGGAGTCCACCTCCTTCTTCAGATCTGCAATTTGGCTCCTTTGGTCTTTGGTCTCAAAACTCACATCTTCCAACTCCGCCGCGTGAGACCTCTTCAGCCTTCGTCAAATCGAACAAGTTAGCACATGCGGGCTATTTGCGAGAAGAGAGGAAAAACAACAAACAATCACCTGGAGATCTCATCGGCATGCTTTTTGGCTTGTATTTCCACGGTTGCCTTGTGTCGTTCCGACTCGGCGGCGGCCATCTTCAGCTTCCTGTTAACGGATGCGAGCAACACGTCCTGTTCGGCCACCATCTGCTCCAACTCACTCACGCGGTCCAGATGTTTGGTCGTCGAGGCGCCGATGCTGGGATTCTTCATTGCTTCCTGCGAGAGGGAAGCAAACAAGGAACACTGAAGGGTTCATCTGGATATTCACCGCCACCGCCATGACTGGGCTCCCTCAAACACACCTCTATGATATGAGTAGCAACAATTATTTATCATCATGTATTTATGGCCTTTGTTTATTCAGAGTTCTCTAAAAAGGAGTGCCAGAGAGTCGAGGATTTTTGCTGTTTGCTTCAGGTGTTGGTGTCGAATCCCCGCAAATTGCAAAGGTCTACTACAGTTATTTTTGGGATAGTCAGTAATGATGATGTTCAAAAAGTAAGAATCAGTACAGTACCGCTGCTTGCCGTTTGAGACGATCCAGGGCCATGTTGTTGTTGGAGTCCAACTTCTGATACAGCATCTTCATCTCCTCGGCGTGTGTTTTTATCATCTCTTCTTGATCCTGATGACATCAACAACGATAGAACACCGTTTGCTAAAAAGTGTATTGTTAGCTACGAGGTCCGCTAGCCCGAGACGTCGTTGCATCGGAGTAGCCGGGTAGAAAGAGCGTTTAATCTCAGTTCAAATTCATCCAGTGTAGATACCGCACACAATTTGTTGAGTCAAGGTTGTGGAAAACAGTGGAGATTGTGGAGCATAGCAAAGGCTAAGCAAGGAAAAAGCATCAATTAAGTCGGACCGATCCCCTTTGTGTCAAATGTACCTTTCCCACTTGCGTCAGTTGGTTCTGGTACTTTTTAATCACGTCTTCTTTATTGTTGAGTCGACGTTGGAGATCTTTGACGGACTTGTGTGCCAGCTTCAGGGCAGCATGGCTGTTTGCCTCTTCGCTGGACTTGTCTTGTAGTTTCTGGATGGAAAATGTCATTTTTAATGGTGTATTCACAAATAGATGGGTCTCTGGATATTCCCTTTTGTGAAATGAAACAGGAAAATATTTTCTCATTTACCCATTTCTGAAAATGCATCGTCATGATGTTCCAATTCTGGGAATTGTGTTTTGCCATGTGTCCGCTGCATGCACCACATGCACAAATCTGCACACTAATTGACATGTGCACGAAGTCCTGCCTTTAATAGTGGGAATGTCGATTGTTTTTTTCAGGTCGTCACTCCTAAGACTCCACCATCCTACTCCACCCTCGAGGGTATACGTCCAGAAGCCACTTGTCTGGTCGCAACTCGCTAGCTACACTCGTGAGCGTCATACTAATGGAAGACTTTCTTGCTATTTGGCGGATCATTTTATGGGGCATGCTTAATTAGACGGTCATGAAACAAGGCTGTCCCTCCTAACAGTCGAATTTCAGCAAGGAATTGTGTGTGTGCTCCAAATCCTGATCTTTGGAAAGCTGGATCTTTGATGAAAACATTTCACAGACACGTTAGGACACTTGGGAACCATTTTAAAATGTTGATTCCTGGCAGATAGAAATGGGAGCTGGGTGGGAAAGTCGTACCTCTTCCAAACATCTGCAGGTTTCCTTCATCTCTTGAAGCCTCTGCTCCTGATTGTCAAGCTTCCTCCTGGCCCTCCTGCTCTCCTGTTCGGCCTTCGTCCTCTCCTGAATGGCCTTCGCATGCTCCTCTTGGAGGCTCGCCACCATGTCACTGGCAAAGACCTTCAGGTTATGCTAATAAGGAATAGGTGGTGGTCAAAATCATGGGTTATAATAACTCAACAGTTATGGGTCATTTCATGTTTAGCTAGCTGCTTTCGCTAACAACATGGCTAGTTTACAAAAGCAGCGCATGTTGCCAAGTTAGCAACTGGGAGGGGGAAATCATTTCTCAAAGCTTGTGTGGTATCATGAGAGACAAAGCAAATTCCTCCCAAATTAAGTTTTTTTTTTGGTGGAGGGGGGGACATTTAAGCCATATTGCCAGCTCCATGCCATGTTGGTGCTTACATTGGTCAACCTTTTCAGACTGGGGATGTTCGTGGTGTCTTTAGTCTTCAAGGCCTGGAGGACGTCTTTAAGTGCGGCCTCCAGGTCACCTTTCTCTTTGGAGAGCTGCTCCACTTTAGGCAACACACACAGGAGAAGACCACATGAGTGAAAAAAAAAGAGTGCATAGACATCCACAAAGACTTTCATGTATATATTGTAAGAAAGCGTCGGGGCAGATATCATAGAACTGTTGCTGATGTAAATTCTCTGTGGGCCGGAGTAAAGAACAAAGCAGGCCATATGTGGCCCATGGACCACATTTTGCGAACCCTCGTATGCATGCAATTATGAACAAACAAACGGTCCACTGATAATATAATTGTCAAAAAGGTAATAGGGCGGCACTGTGTTTGACTGGTTAGCATGCCCGTCTCACAGTGCAGAGGTGCAGGGTTCGATTCCAGGCTCTGCCCTTCCTGTGTGGAGTTTCCGTGCCTGCGGGGGTTTTGTCCGGGTCCTCCAGTTTCCTCCCGCATTCCAAAAACATACAAGGTAGGTTGATTGAACGTTCTAAATTGTTTCTAGGTGTGATGGTGAACGTCAATGTTTGTTCGTCTCTGTGTGCCCCGCAATTAGCTGGCAACCGGTTCAGGGTGTCCCCCGCCGACTGCACGACGACAGCTGCGATAGGCTCCAGCACGCCCGCGACCCTCGCGAGGATAAAAGCGGTTCAGGTAATGGGATGGGTGGATATAAAAAGGTATTAATAATAAAGGTTTGGCAAAAGGAACCAAAATGGAGGATAACAACTGAAATTACATTTAAACTGGAACTGGCGCTTGTAGAGTTCTGCCTCCCTCTTTGACATGGTCGCCGCTTCTTCTCTAACTTGATATTTGTTGACTTCTGCCTCCCTCTTTGACAGGGTTGCTGCTTCTTCTCTAACTTGAGATTTGTTGAGTTCTGCCTCCCTCTTTGACACGGTCACTGGTTCTTCCCTAACTTGAGATCTGTAGAGTTCTGCCTCCCTCTTTGACATGGTCGCCGCTTCTTCCCGAACTTGAGATTTGTTGAGTTCTGCCTCCCTCTTTGACACTGTCACTGGTTCTTCCCTAACTTGAGACTTGTAGAATTCTGCCTCCCTCTTTGACATGGTCACCGCTTCTTCCCGAACTTCAACCTGAAAACAGAAGGTCATGCCTTGGTTTTTTGTTGTTGTTGTTGTTTTTTTTTTAATGGAACACAATTTTTCTTTCAAAGTGCCAACCTTGGGACACAATTTTTCTTTCAAAATGTCAAACATGGGTTGGGGCTCTTCAATCATGGGTGTGGTGAAGTTTTGCGTCGGAGTTGGGAGCCATTTTACAGTGTGGATGACATCGTCATCGTCCTCCTCCCACATGGATGGTGGCAGCCCTGAGAAGAGACAAATACAGGTCAAGACTGAAGACAAAAACTAAACAAAGCGCTAAAACGTTTTAAAAATTGGATCAAAATCCCTACAAACAGTTCTTTTCTGAAAGACCACTCCCTAATGGCCCTAAAATGTCCACCTTGAACCAAAATAGCTACCGCAGCGCATTTACTGTGCACTTGTTTTTTTGGGGGGGTGGGGGGTTCAAGATTCATCCCTTCTCCATGGAGCGATGACTTCGAAAGTTGCAAGTATCGAAATGAGATGAGCCCCAAGGTTTCAAAGTATGTGACCATGTTGTGGTTTTCGATGCAATATCTGCCTGGTGAGCCTGTTGTGCATTTTCACTAGCTTTATTGGAGTTAAACATAATTCATGACCATTTTTTAGGGGAATGAATTTGCCTTAAAAAAGTTATTTGTGATTGGGTGAACCCGTCACGTAAAAGGTGTATGCTGAGTAGGGGTGCTGCTGTTTTTGTTCGCAACAGAATTCAAAGGGGCTCAGTTGAACGCTTTCATGTACGTGTGTGAACAAGAACATCTATGAAATGAGATCATGACCGATGACCACTTTTGAATAGGAAATTTTGAGGGAGGCGGTTATTTGGTTGAAGTGGAGGACAAACCAAGCGCCAGAGGAACAAGTGGATAGTTCAACCTTTTTGCTTGGCGAGGTGTCGAACTTGTTTCTTCATCACGAGTCGCTCCTCTTCAAGACGTTCAATCTGAACAGGAAGTGAGCGTAAACAGAAAGAAAATAGCTGTTATGAACTTTGGCTTGTACTTACCTCTTTCGTCAGGACTTCATTTTCGGCTTTGTACTGCCGTCGTTTAAGACCTCTGGCTCGCCTGAACTCGCTAAGGTCAATTTGCTGGCTGGGTTCATAGCCTTTGAAAAGAAACCAAAGAGAGTCAAGAGAGTTGCGGAATTGTTGTCGTAATGTGATTTAATGTTTGTTTGTTTTTTTTTAAAAACATCACCGAGTCTTTCCCGGAAGTCCTCATTTTCCTCTATGAGCTGGTTGATTGTTATGTACACTTGGTTGTTCTCTTTGGTTACGGCCTCTAACTCCAACTCTCCCCTTTGGATTTGAATTTTACACTCCTTAATCTCGTTGATGGCTTCTTCCAGGCCGTAAATGCCCTGGAATACAAAGAAAGTGCCCTCCATCATGAAACATCACCAACTACTTTTGTCTTTGAGCTTGTCACAATAATTCTGAAAGGATTGGACACGCAGCAACACCGATGGCATCGCATGCGTGTCTTTGGTGTGTTGTCGTCCACTTACACGCTCATACGCTTTCAGGCGCTTGGAGACCTCGATGAGCTCCCGATCTTTTTCCTCTGCGTGATCTTCCGCTTGTTTCAAAGCCTCCTCCGCTTCCGTTGCTCTCATCTCGGCAGCGTCCCACTTGGACAAAAGCTCCTCCGTCTTTCTCTCTTGGACCAGTGCTTGAGTGTCCATAAATGCACCTATAAATTGTATTGCATTGTATTTTTCAGTGAATCGGTAATCTGTATTTTTGTTTTCCAAAAGTCACCATCAGCCGCAAAAAAATCTGTATCGGTCGAGCCCTAGTTTTTTAGCCCAATAAGCAGTTGAGGATAAAATGGACAAACTGTGGTATGTGCTCATTATGTGTTCATTGAGCAGACTTTTCATACAGCGCCAAATCCATTTTAAGAACCAATTTTCATCACGGCTTGGCTTTGTCATGTTCAGAAACTCGAATCACTCACTTCCGCCTCCCTTTTTGGGCACTTTCAGACTTTCCATGAAGAGTGTCTGCTTCTTCATTTCGTCTGTGTACTGCTCCACTTGCTCCCTCAGCGTCTTAATCTGATTATCTCGCTCCTCTAAAGCCTGCCGAGCATTTGTTCGTCGACATTTGTCTTCATTAGGGGCATGTTCAGGAGAGGACGCCAGAGTAAAACAGTAGCTACCCATACCTGCTCCAAGGCAAGACTGTTGTTTCTGTCCATGTCCAGCTGGGCTAGGCGCAACTTCTGCTGAAGGTCACGGATCATCTGCTGGTACAACATAATCTCCTCATCCTTTTCCGACAGCACTTTCTGTGAATAAATATCAAATAATCAAGGTTCCACCGCAGCAATGCGGGTTCACACATCTGCTTACCCGTGAGGACAAAGACATTTGCAACTCGTTCAGCAACTGAACGGATTTCTTCTGCCCTTGTGGAGTTTACTTGTTGATGTTTTTTTTTGTTTGTTTTTTTTTAAAGTGGCAGTAAAGTCAAAAAGGTTCTTTGCAATAATATGTGGCCTCAAGAGTGTAAATTTTGTATTCTGATTGATTTTTGTGTTCATGGAATAAGAAATAAGAAGATGAATCCACCCGTTTTGGATTGCTTGATAAAATGGCCGCTTCAAACCAAAATGGCTGACTCATTGTGTCTCTGTAGGCTTGGCTTCTTTAAACTTTTTGTCGGTCGACTCATGACAGACCCGACGACCAAATTTCACGTTGCTAAATTAAACTGGCGCTAGGGGCTGAATTTTGAAATAAATCTTGGGGGCACGACCGAACCAATTGCAAGTAGCTCATTTTACGAAATGATCCTAAAATGGCTCACTTGAAACTAAAATGGTGAATTTCTGTTTCTGTTGCATGACTTCTTGACACTTTTATGTGGGCCTACCAGCGTTCATGTTACGAACTGAAACAAGCTTCAGGGACGCAAAAAAGTGAACCACCAACCTTCCATTCCTCAACTTTAGCATCCACTTCTGCCAAAATGGGGTCGTCCTCTTCCACCATGTCAGTAATCTTCTGCGTCAGCTCTCTGACCTACACAGGAAGCACATGTCAGCAACATTGAAAACGTGGATGACAAAGTGTGTCTTTTGAGGACGGCGTTGACCTGCAGCTCGGCGCGATCCCTCTCTTTTCGCAGCTGGTCGGTCTCAGAGTCGCACTGGTGGACGGCCATCTTGATCTGGTTGTACTCATCACTCATTTTCTCCATCTCCTTGGTGGATTCCGTCACACATTTCTGCATGCGGAGGTTGTCCGCTTTCAGCCGCAAGATTTCGTCCTCCGCTTGCTAAAAAAATAAAATAAAATCAATAAAATGAACAACAAAACACCGATGTAAAGACGGACATAGGTGGTGAGTCAGGTACCTGAAGTTCGTCCATGCATTGGGAGAGCTGTCGGTTGGCCAAGATGAGCTTCTGCTGAGTCTCTGCGGTCTCCTCTTTGGACACATCCGACTCCTTAAGCTCCAACTCGCCATGATAAAAGTCGATGTCCTGCTGGAGCTGCGTGTTCTGACCCAGGACACGTTTACTTTTAGATGACCTCGTGGCAAACGAGACTTTGGATTCAAGCTCAAACAGGATGGGGTTTTTTTTTCTAGATGTATTCTTTGATCGATCCGCCAACTCAATTCCATTTCATGCTTGTGTTTACTTTTCAGCACCAACCGAGTTGTGTGATTGGTCAGCCATGCCGTATGCTGTACCTCTCTTTTCAACATCTTCAGGTCTTCCTCCGCAGACTCCGCTCGCAAAAATAGCTATAGAAAATATGAAGGGAAAATGGCATTTTTTTTAATGCTTTATGATGAAGTTGGAATCATTATTTCTCTTTATATCGTTTCCTATTGTGGGGGAAATAACCAGCAGCCCATAGTTACTGTTCTGCAAATGAATGAAACATTAAAACTGTATTTAAACCTTTAATTGTTCAGCTAAGGCAGTTGATTACAGAATCTCATTTGCAATGCAAATCTGGCAGCAGACAGCAGAGTAAAAACAAATCTGGACCATTGAGCCCCTGAAAGATTGAGTAACCAATAACACTGGATCGTGTCTTTGTTATTTGGACCATTTTTCATTTTCTGCAAATGAATGCTCAAAATCACAATTTGAGAAATCACATATGAGGAATGTGTAATTCATGTCATCAGTTAATAGAATAAAACAGAAAGGTCCCCTTTTATAACCGACGTATAAATAGCAAGATCAGCGACAATGATGATTTTGCAGTGATCCCTTCATTTTGTCCAGAGCTGTAAAAGATCAAATGTTTCTAACAAGGTGTTCATACCTTCTCCGACGTCTTCTTCTCTCTTTTTATTTCTTTCTTCAGCTGGTTGACCATCTCCTCCTTGCGCCCCAGCTGGCCCTTCAGCTGCCGGATTTCATTCCTCAGAAAGCGGTTTTCTGGACCAGTGCCGGCATACTGAGGTGTAGTTAAGAGCGCCAACATATGAATTGATATTCCACCGACGAGATATGAGCATCCTCACGGGACTCACCGTTAGTTCTTCCTCCAGTCTGGACACCTTGGTGAGAAGCGTGGTCTCTGCACAGCACAGAGAATCATTGGAACCCATGTCAACATGGCACGTTATTTCGAAAACCGTTGAGCATGTGTACAAACCATTTTTCTCTTGCTCTTCAACTAACTGTTCGGCCAAAGTCGCTTCCTGATGTTTCATCTGAGGAGACAAGGTCGCAAGTACCACAGGTGGGCATTTTCAATCCGTCAGTGAGCCGCCGTCAGCGTTTCAGGCCGGCCCAGTCCGTCCGAGTCGTCGGCGAAAGGCAAAGGGTGTCGAGAACGGATTTACCGGAACTACTTCACATGCAGCCAAACATAACACAATAAGTACACATGCAGTACCTGCTGTTGGCCACAGCTCACACTCACATATTTACATGTAAACTTAACAGCATTACATGCCACAGCCCCGGGCCCCGCCTCTTAAAGGCACATGCATGGAACCACACACACGCACACACCTTTTAAACGCATCCTTTTCCCAGCTATTTGAGGTGAGACAACAAGGCCTGGCCAATATTGGAGCAGAGTAACTCCAAGTATTTTAATGAAGTGTAAATGAGGTGCAGACGCAACAGATGAGAACACATGAGGTGGAGCACCTTGAGCAAGGCCTGAAACACTCGCAGTATGTGGACGACGTCCTCCTGAGCTTGCCGCTCCATCTCCCACTCTTCTGCCTCCAACACAAACACATCACAGAGGCCAAAGTAAGGAACACGTAACCGTTCAAATGATTCATTTAAACTTTGGAATGTTTTTTAATGCCAGCAGCCATGTCAAAAAAATATGATGTGCAGCTAATGTTGACCATTAAGCAAGTTGCGCTGCCAATAATCAGCAAGCAAGTAGGACCTATGTTGTCCCATAAAATCAGCTCGCAGCAGCATCCACTCTGAAATAATCGCAAACACGTGCAGAATCGCAAATTCACGTGACACCGAAGCGAGTCTGCATATGGTTACCGAGGTGAGAAGGTCGATGAAGCTGTCCAGTTCATCCTTGTAACGCTCATGGAGGGTCGCCGGGTCCAGCTTCTTCACATCATCCCACTCGACAGCAGCAGGCATTTTGAGCTCTGAAATGTCCAAAACCACCAATAAAAAGCAATAAATGAAAATAAACTTTATTGAGTTTCTTACTTTTCTATTCTATTACTATTCTATCCCATCAAGTTCTGCTCATAACATTGATTAATCACACTATATACATTAACAATACATTCCACTGCCTATGCTCTTGTGGCTTTGACTTTATGACATCATGGAGACCAGGTTGGTACTATGAAGGTCCTTCCTATGAAATGATAAAAATATCTCAACATTAGTGGTGTAGTGGTACCTTGACTTTTAAGCACTCTAAGCTTCTCTTCATGAAAGGCATATAAGATGTACATACAGATAGATAGATGTTAAAAAACTCATTCAATAAATTATCACAAATAGAGAAAAAAAAAATTATTCATCCTTATTTCCAAGCTAATACTGTTCGCATTTCAACATTATTCTTAAATGAGCAACAGGAACTCACACTAGGTTACTTTTACAGCAGCCGTTAATTTTTTTAAATCATTAATGACAAAGTGTGTCAATTGTAGATGTATTGTAATTAGTATTAAAGATTAAAACAATAATATAATAATACATGTGTAGATTTTTATATTATTGTAGAGTTCTTGAACCTGACCTGAATCGATGTTCAAGTGTCTAAGAATCTAAGCGCTGATTGGTCAGTTCCATTTATACAGCCAATCACAGGTGGTCGTACTAAAACGTCCGTTTACGCTTAATTTAGTTTAGCCGCTTAACCTGGCCGCGAAATTGACAAAACTAGTCATTTCAATTCACATAAATTTTAGATATTACTCAAACAGGCATTCACATTAAATTACTTTGAAAACTGTAATCATTTTCTGTATTGCAGAAAGTTATAACGATTTGTGAACTTATCAAACCAATGTGGTACACGTTAACCTCATCTGTGTCAAAATAGCAAGCCGTGCTTACATAGCCATAAAACATCTTTTCCTCGGCAGGCTCAAGGGAGTCGCTTCAAACTGACCTTCGACAAGAGATTAACGGTGATTTACAACGCACCAGATATGCTAAATACAGTTCTAATTCATCAGCAGATTGATAGAATTTGTCTTCATTTGATAAGGTCAAATAAAAATCTATTCCCACCAGAGCCTCTTGTCTGGTTGTGTTGAGATGATATCCAGAGTGAAGTATGGCGAAGAGGGAGTACATATCGTCTAGTTTTGGGCGTGTAACAACCAAAGAATCACAATGAGAAGCTCTTGTTTACTCTTAGGGCAATACGGTTACACATTTAAACAGGGTAGATATCAACAATGAATTGGAACAACTTTCTCTGTTTAAAAAAAAAAACAACAAAAACGGCGTCATTTAGTAGCAAAATATTCAGACTCAATATGACTTCTATCAAGGAGGTAATGTTTTCAGTCAGGTTGAGCCATGACGGAATGTCTTGTATTATTATTTTTTAAACAGTTGAAACATTGTAATCATGCACAAAACTGAGAATAATTGGAATAGTAAACAGGGCATTTTTCTCAAAAAGTGGCTGCAGCAAACCGATAGTGTCGCTCCACAATGTTCTGTGCGTCCACGGTTATGTTCCAGCAACTTCAGTCCATTTTACTCGGATCCGACGTTTATGGCATCGTTCATGTGTTCAAGTTCCAATAGACTGACATGCAATCATTTCACAACGTTGTGTGCGTGGTCATGTTTACGATCCAGCTAGCAATTATTTATTTGTTGGGCCCAATCTACAGTATTAAAAGACAACGTCTTTGGTGATAACTAGCACTTCGGTAGAGTCTGAGAAGCAGTGGCTCCATTTGTTCCAAGCAATCTGCAGTATTAAAAATGATCTTGTGTAGCGTCGAGACAGTGTCTTTATTGACGATTAGTACTGCCATGGACTTCAACCTATGGTTGCTCCACAATGTTTTGTGCGTCCCATTTTTATCTTCCGCGGAGCTTCACGACATTTGTTTCTCCCGGAATTTGCAGAGAAGCTGCCTTTAACAATGATTTGTGTTCTCCAAGACTCTGACATATGGTAGTTACACAATTTTATGTCCAATCTGAAGTATTTGAAATGATCGAATGTTGCGTCTTTAATGACAATAAGCCTTACACTTGAGTCTCATATGTGGCCATGCCACAATGTCGTGTGTCATATTCCTGGCACGAATTGCAGAACTACAACAAAAGGAAATATTAAGTTCCATCTGGCAGCCATGATTTTAAAAAAAAGTGTGAATGCTTCTCTGCCTTTGGATATGCTGTAGATTGTTTTCACAAGTCAAAGTGGATGTCGCGCAGGCCGCTGAAACAGTGTCCATTGAGGTGGGATAATGACGCAAACAGACTCTTGCTGTTGTCGCCCGCTGCAACCGCTGTCCCACCTACACGGACCACCACTGGCTTGCTGCCCAGGCGAGTGTTCCCTGCTGGCCACTCCAGGCCCAGGTGGTGGCGGTGAACCTGCCGAGAGAGAGAATATCCTCAAAATATTGTATAACAAGGAGCACAAAGTGACAATGTATTCGTAGTCTACAATAGCTTCTGCCGCTCAGCTGCAAGTGCGGCCACCTCACCTTAAAGAGCGAGCCGTCACCACAGTGCCACACAATACCCTCCACAAGACCCTCGGGGCTGCTGCAGAACCACGAGTAGAGCTGCTCGAAGTTTGCCGGTGGAGGGTTTTGGATGCGGACACTCCCGTGGGACACCAGCAAGTGGATGGGTTGCTTCTTGCATCCCAAGCCTGTCAGAACATGGTCATAAATACATGACTACTGAACCAAATTATAACCCGAGTGCACTACAATTTGTTTCTACTCCAGTGAGAGATGCTAGCTACAAGATACTGCTAAATATAGCCACAATCCATCAGATTAAATTGGTTTATGAGTGAGAGGTTTCAAGAAAGAGGGTCATAAATCAATGACTACCTGACTAAGATGATATCATAACTGCCACAGACTGACATAATGTGATGGGTCTACGGCACTAAGAGATACTTGCAACAAGATACCATTAAATGTCGCCACAACGTGGAGATTTGACTATGATTGATGAGTCAGAAAAGGTATGGTCATAAATCAAATGACTACTCAACTAAAATGACAAATTTATGGCCACCGAGTACCACAATTTGGATATTTCCGAGCCAATAAGACAAACGAAATTATAAAACAATGACTACCATAAGGGTTTCCATTGATGTTGGTGCCGATAAGCTCCAGAGTTTGTTCCTGGAGGTCCGTTAACGGCACGGCGACGATTTCCAACGTGTCGTAATCATCGTTGGCGGCGGGACGAAGAAGCAGCACAGTCCCGGCACCATAATCCATCGCGGATGAGTGCCAACAGTACTGCTTGTTGCCATCTTCCACCGGAACCCAACCTGACATTTACAGGAAAACATTGTGCGGTTGTTTTGGGCATCATTTCAGTCTAAAAGACTTTCATATGAAGCGCCTTGTATGCCTTTTTCCATGTCGCTGTGCTGTTCTGAATAAACGGCACTGACATGAAATGAAGCCCCTTTCATAATGTCTGTAAAGTCAGCAGACCTGGAATGTGTCCATGTTCATCGGGGACGGGATGACCGTTCTGATGTTTGACTCGGTGAGCCGGGATCCACGTGTCTGGCACCGTCTTAAAGTCTTCTTCCACATTCCACGTAAAGCCTGGAACACAGTCCACAAAAACCTTTCTAAGACACTAAGAGACACGACCTACGAGCTATCACTAAATCAGGTGTGTTGGAGTGGGGAGAGATGGAAAAAAAAGAAAGCAGGATAACAGCCCTCGAGGACTGCAGTTTGCCTGCCCCCCTGTGCACGAGAACGTCTGTCCTAATCGGATTATGATGGACTGAATTGAGAAAAAGAAGTCAACAATAACCTGGCTACAACCTCACAGACATACTCACAATTTATTGTTTCTAAAAGACTGGCTTGTGACGCTCACTAAGTTACCTTTGGAGCTCCTGTGAGCATATTGATATTTCTTGAATCTCTTCTCTGCTTGTTTATTGGCTTTCCTGTCCAGTCGAGCCCAGAGGTGCAGTTTCCCTGAAAGGACAGAAGGGGGTGAACAGATCTTTTGCCACAATTGGCCAAAATGTGACGAGGGTTTTTGTCAGGAATCGTCACCTTTGTAGTGCGTAACGTAGCAGCAGGTGCCGTCCAGTTTCTCTGTGGCCAGTGCGCTGTTGATGTCAGCTTCCAGCACGGCAGGGTTCAAAATGGTGGTGGCGACCATGTGAAATGGCTTTAAAAAAAATAAAACATCAGCACAAAGAGAATCTTTGACTGAACCTCACATTTTTTGCCCTTTTCCCCCAGAAAGCAACAATGTTCAAATGGCTGGTAAAGGTATTCCATCTATTCCACTTTTGAGGTACTGTTTATTTGTAAGGGCCAGGGCGGGTAAACACCCATCATTCTAATTGTATGAAGCCATGTTGCTACGTGAGAAACAAACCACAATATACCATTTTGCAGGGTTTTGTGTGAAAAGCACCAATAAAACCTTTTCTTTTAATCATTTTTTTTATTAAACACCTTTGAAAAAGGCTCATAACTCTGCCACTGCATAATAAAGGGCGATGTGGTTTAACATGCAACAATCTGGTCATGAATGAGGACCATTTACTTTCTACACAACAGAGTGGGTTAAAATCGTGACACTTGCTCGGACGTCACGCAAATTTAAGATTGTAGGACAGTTTCTGGCTCAAACCACTCACAATGACAGACAATCAATCCGACGTAACGTCGTTGAACACATTAGCTTCATCGTCGCTTTTTTTCTCGTCATGCACACACTCACTTGGCAGTCACGTTTCTTGGACGGTTCTTCTTTGACTTCCGTCATAAAAACACATGATACCTTCTGCTGAACCGAGCCGAGACGTCGCATATTGCCAGCCCTGCCAAAATAAATAAAACAATTAAAATATACTATAACCGATTAGTATTCCGAGTAGGAGTGGAGATCCGTATTTTGATTGAAAGCCACCGTGAGTATTTCCGGACACGTGACGTGCGCCTTCTTCTACGATTCGTAGTGTCGTGACACGTCACTTTTTGCTGTTCGCACATGACATGAAACACTAATAATAATAATACATTTTATTTATAAGCACCTTTCAATGGCCTCCAGCGTGGTGACATGGGGGAGAGCACTGGTTGTGTGTTTTTTTCGTTGTTCTTGACAATCGTGACATATGACGTATTTTCGGATCACGGATTGCACCACGACAGATGGCCGTCATCATGTGGCAGTTATTTCCCACTTAAAAAAAAATCTTTATTTGAAAAACGTAGTAGAACATACATTAAAAATATTTTTGATTGACAATGACTGTCAGAAAAGGATTGATGAAATAATATTTTCATGAAACTCCGCTCATTGATGGGTTCACACAAAGCATGATGTCACTGGAGTACTTTGCGTCTCCTTCCTCCTCCTCCTCTTTTTCCTCTTCCTCCTCGTCATGGTCGTCGTGTTCTCGATGAAGAGCCGTCCGGCTGTTGGTTGGCTTCCACATCTCGGATTCCACATCATCCCCCTGCAGGACTTGTGACCAACAGGGCCCATTACTCCTTTCCCAGAAGAAGAGAATAATAAATAATTTTTTGTATAATAGGCATCTCAAAAATAATGTTATTTTTTTAATTTCCCCACCAAAGTCTTTGGATTTATATATAAAATGAAACAACCCACCAAAATTGTTAACTAATGGTTTTGATCCAAAACCATGAGAGCAGTGTATGCCAACACTTTTTTCTCTCCCAATAACAGAATGTCAACTAGACAACAAAAACTGACTTTCGTGTTCATACTAATACTGTAATAATGAATTAAACTTACAATTTGTAGTAGTAACACAACGCTCCAGCCACTGCCGCCATCATGAAAACGATGCCGAGGACAATGAGCGCCATCCAAGCTGCTAAAAATAAATGAATAAAAGACAAACAGACTATCTCAGCGAGCATCAAAAGGATAAAAACAGATGGTGTGTTTTGACCTTTCTTTGCAAGTCTAGTCTTAACCACAACAGAAATAACTTTTTTTGTTTTTATTGTAAACAGAGGCTGGGCAGTCCATCAAATTCCATTTAGATTAAATGTTCAAACTACAAATATTAGATTGAAAAAAAAACAAATACAAAATAAAATACAAAATTCATAGAAATAATACAACACAAATTATTAGAAAAGGAAGACAAAATATTGCGGGGGATGAGAGGGTTTCAAAATTTTTAGAAAATGATTACAAATATTTCAAAATAATGCCTAGTGTTAAAATAAAATACTTGATAAAAAAGAAAATATTAAATGAAAAATATTTGTGGAAAATGCCAAAACATATCTGACAAAACAAAGAAAATATTATAATATGTAAAACAAACTATCAACTGCTAAATAATAAAGTAGATGGAAGTGCAAAGTATAAAAATATTTTTTTTAAATGAGACATTTAGTGGAGGAATGTTAAAAAAATGCAACTTGAAGCATGACATGCATTGATCAATAAATGACGGCCATGGACAAATAAATTCACTTCAGACATACCTTTTAAGGGGGCCTCGGCGGGCTTCTGCGTTTGCTGATTAGATGCATGAGTCGGAGCTGAGGTGAAGGACGAGGAGGAGGAGAAAGAGGAAGTGGGTGATGAAGTGATGACATGAGAAGGAAGAGCATCCCCGGACGAAAAGGAGGAAGAGGCATGGCGAGGAAGAGCTGGAGAGGAAGTGGAGATAGGGACTTGATGGGACGTCCAGTCAGGTGGCGTTGTTGTGGTTGTCGTCTGTGAATAGGAAGGCGGCGATGTTGAGGATGGGAGTGAAGGTGCAATGGGTGTTGTCGTGGATGAGGTCAATGTTGGCGGGGTGGCTGTTGAGCAGAAAAAAACACACTGTGCATTAATTGCAAATGTTTGGTAGTAGACAACCAGTTTTCCCAGTAGTTATCAATACAAAAAAAAATTGCAATAAAAATAATAATTAAAAAAGGAAGGGGCCACATAAACACGCAGAAAGAGGAAAATAATGAAACAAAAATAATAGGCATTAGATTTTTGCCTGATTTTTGGAAGACAACTTTGACTGTACCTTAATTAGTGCCGAATCAATTTTAAAGGTGTGCTTGTCATTGTGTGTGGGTCTAGGGGAGTGCAATGTATTTATATATTTTTATATTTTGCGACACAATTGGGGGTGGAGGCTCCTGCGGAATTTCGTTGTAACAAGTGTGCAATGACAAAGTATTCATTCATTCAGATACAATTTCCCAAAACAAACCCAAATATGATAAAAATGCAAAAAGTGCCCAACTTCTCAAAATAAATCATATCTGTCCCAAAGAGCTAGCTTAGCTAGTTGATAGCATGACTTGATTTTCTCCCTCCGAGCATTTGTACACTTAATACCTGTCGCAGTGAAGCAGAAGACCCCAAAGGCCTGCTCCGCCCTGGCATTCCACTTGACCAATCCCGTTTTGCCATTCCCACACTTGCTGCTCGCTGTCAGTCGGGGGACGACGGCCACCTGTTCCGCTACCCAGCCAAACCTGGCAAGGTGTCGCAGACGTCACTCTACAACACCTCACAGCTTAAGTTTAGATGCTTAAAAGCCACCGTCCCTCCTGATTGAGGCGGCACGTACCAGTAATTACCGGTAAGTAACGTACCGGTAAGTAATATTTGAAAGAGTAAAAAATAATGACAGATCTTTCATGTCACATTTCAATAGATGTGGTTAGCAGCATACTGATTTTTGATCTTGTGACTAGTTCACTTTAATCAAAATTCAGGGGTGGGCAACATGCGGACAGCGGGCCACCAAGCATATCTCAAAACTACTCCCTGACTTACATTTTCAACATTAAGTTACAGTATGTGTTTTTGTGCTGTTTTGCGAATTTTGAAAGAGAACTTCAGAGTTTGTCATTTCTTCACCACATGATGTTACTACATCAACTAAATAATAAAAGCTCAGGGTTGCGGTCAATAAGCCCTCTGTGGTTTGTCACAAACTGAAGTTGATGATGAGAAGAGATGGAGAAGCCATGTTAAATGCTAAGCTAACTTAAGATCGGCACGACTAGCGCGTTTAACACCGCAGTTAAGTGCTTGGGTGATGGATTTCACTGGAACCACGTTACAGTGGAGAACATCTGACTGAACATCAAAATAGCAGCGCAAATGAACAAGTGTCTGAATTCTAGAGAGAAAATCAGACACGCGAAACTGAACCAGAACTGGAAATGAATTAACGTCAACCAGGAGGAATGGTTGAAAGGCTTAAAACCATATTAATATCCCAATTTGGTCTGATTACCTTAAACATAGGTGGGCTATTTTATCCATCCATCCACTTATCCTCATGAAGGTCGCGGGGGGGGGGGGGGGGGGTGCTGGAGCCTATCCCAGCTATCTTCGGGCAGTAGGCGGGGGACTCCCTGAACCGGGTGCCAGCTAATCGCAAGGTAACACATCGACGAACAATTCCACCAAGGGACAATTTAGAGTGTTCCATTAACCTGCCATGTGGGAAGAAACTAGAGTACCCGAAGAAAACCCACGCAGGCACGGAGAGAACATGCAAACTCCACACAGGAAGGCCGTAGCCGGAATCGAACCCTGTACCTCTGCAATGTGAGGCCGACGCACTAATCAGTCGACCACCATGCCACCTGGGCAATTTTATGCAGAAGAAAATCATGTTTTTGGTTATTTTATTCATCTCATAAGGTCATACCTCTCAAGTGAACATTAAAGCCGTTAATATGACGCATGAGTCAACGTGGTGTGTCCCATAAGTATTCTTTACCTCATGCAATTCTAAAAACAAACAAAAGCGAACTGCTCTAAAAGCAGACACACACTTGCACGTCTCCAGGCCGTGGCGCAGCGCCTCCTCCACGTTGGCGATGGTGGCCACGGTGGCGTGACGCGAGTGGCAGGCGGCGGGCGCGGCGGTAAAGTTGAAGGTGTAAGCTCCGCCTTCGATAAACAGGAAGACCCCGGCGGCGCTCTGACCTTGGGAGGCTACGGACAGAACGCATAAACGTTATGACCAGAACTGGATTCATATTTGACACGTCACAAAATCGTGTGTGGACGCCAATTCCGATTGGTCGCTTCTTTTGGGTATTTTCAGATATCCAATAAATACCGTCTTTACATTCGACTACAGTACTCAACATAACTCAACTGTATTTATAGAGCACTTAAAGAAAAAACCAAAACAAAACACCGCTGTATACAAAGTGCTGTACATGGAGTAAAAAATAATTCATACAACAAACAAACAATAATGCAATAAATTAAGAACCAAGACAGAAGAAAAAGCATGATTTTTCACCTGCACTTCAAAGCATTCACACTTGGGTCTGACTTCACTTCTGTTGGCATCTTATTCCATTTGCATGCAGCATAACAGCTAAATGCTGCTTCATCGTGCTTTAGGCGCGCCTTATTTGAAATGCAAATGATTAAACCCAACACACGCTCCTCCCCTCAAAAAAGAAGAAATGGCTGTTGCCCCTAACTAATGGAACTGATCCACAGCGGACAGCTGTGCTCATAAATTTCCCGACGAGAATCTGTAAAATATATTCAACACTTCAGCAGTTCACAAAAGCACAATCATCAAATAAAACACAACAATCAAGAAAACAATGACATGGACCCCCATTCAGTCTCATTTTTCCTCATTTAAAAAGGTTTGACAGGTTAGATACATTTATTGCCACAACTGTATACAGGATCATAACATGATTCGTGCGTTCCAAATGAATTGTCCAAAAGCATTCGCATTTAAAGGATCTCTTCGTTCATATTCATGCACCCATGACAGAATCATCACCGGGCTCAAAGCGTAGCCTCTATTTATTCGGGTACCTGTGAGGAGCGTGGAGGTGAGCGTCAGCGTCAACAAGCAGGTCAACATGTTGGAAGCGGTCACGTCCACCGCCACCACGATGTTCTACCAAGCCAGGACACAAAGCCAATACGGCGGACAAACAAAAAAGCGGAGCAAACGCAACGGTTGATGGGAGGAAACAGGAAGTGGAGGTCAAATCTGCAGCGTGGCCCACTGACCAGATAACCGGCAAGACCTGCACTGCTATCTATCTTGTTGCTGTTGTGTTGTCAAATAAAACTCTCTTTAAAGTCGTTTCCTGCTATGGGACATCATCACAATATGATTTAGTTAAGTCTCTGTTTGAAAATCATGGATTTGTCCCCCACCCCTCCCCTCACCCCCCTTCGCTTTTTTTGTGCTTGGTCAGCTCTAAATGCCCGTTGGGAAAACTGGAATTTCCGCCATAGTGTTGCCGTTGTTCTTCTCACCTTAACTGTAAAGTTCATTTGTAGGACTACTGAAACGTCACGAGCTACGGGTCGTGACCAAAAGAACAAGATCCCGACATTAGCGGCCAAAATGAGCTTTCTTCGCA
Organism: Hippocampus kuda; assembly: GCA_901007745.1. NCBI lineage: Eukaryota > Metazoa > Chordata > Actinopteri > Syngnathiformes > Syngnathidae > Hippocampus > Hippocampus kuda. The sequence continues at coordinate 75,509 of CAAKHF010024559.1, read as the reverse complement.
GGGTGTCTGGGCTCTCCCTGAGAGATAAAGTGAGAAGCTCGGTCATCCGTGGGAAGGGCTCAGAGTCGAGCCGCTTCTCCTCCATGTTGAAAGGAGCCAGATGAGGTGGCTCGGGCATCTGATTAGGACGTCTCCCTGGTGAGGTGTTCGAGAATAGTGACGAGTTGAGAACACCTTGGTGACACGTTTATTTTAGAGCGATGTCGCAATACAGTAGGTTATTCATATACATGTAGTTGTGTTGAAAGTAATGGTCAGTCTGACAGCGATTTTCTATGTCACACCATACAACAAACTCATACACTTTCCTGCGTCCAATCAACTCTTGAAATTTCAATTTAGCAGTGTCCGGCATGAAAGCTGGCCTTTCCCCAGTGTCCATAATTTGTGCACCGCCAAATCAATCCCCGCAAATTTCAAACTTGATCGTGTCAGAGCCTTTGTGTGACCAAATTTTTACGCAAATGAACTTCTGAGTGGATCTACCGCCTATTTGCCTCTCGTGTCCAACCAATTAACCAGGTCACCTTCCTGCCGTGTTTCCTCAACCCTCACATTTGGCCTGTTTCCCAGAACCATGTTCTGGGTGAGCGCACCGCAATCCCCGAGGGACACTAGGCCTGCCCACTTTGGCGAGTTGTCCCCTTTTGAAGGATCGCACCCCGAGTCGGCAACAGTCCAGGAAGCAAGTGGAATATTTCTGGATCCCCACACACCAGGATGAAGTCAACCATTCAGACAAGTGATATTGTTTTTATTGGTGTTCATTTCGTGACTTTATTGACATTAAAGCAGGTGCACAATCATGAATGAGGATGTTCACGAACAATGACTCAGCAGTTTTAAAGTAAGGGGAGATGAGTAAGGAGAATTAGGAGCGGGGCACTTGTGTCATTTTTTCATTCACTCAAACGTTAGAAAAAAAACAAAACACAAACATGATCAGCGTTGTCATTTGTTTCACTTAAATTAAGGGATCACTGCCGTATGTCATGAAAACGGCAGCAAGGAACGGAGCATTCATCAACTGCAGTTGGGTGGGAGGCCTTCATTTTAGGACTATCATGTAACAAAATTGACCTCAAATGAAATTGGGTTACGACGGAAGTCGACGCAGAGCATTGAGGAGCGACCGGAACGCTAAATGTAACAACTTCTCAAATCAGCCACCGGAATGAACCTGTATTTGTCGTTTGAAAATGCAAATATAATGTGAAGATTCCTTGTAACGCAAAATCGGCTTCAATACAGCTCGGGCCAACTAGTTTGGTAACGTGCCTCACTGAGTGCTGCTGTTTTGGCAAGTGACTTCCAAAGAATGTCAAGAATTCCAATGATTATACGCTGTGAAGTCGTCGTTTCTCACGTGACTAATTGGGGCCATTATTTGAAGAAATACGATATCAAGCACAGCGCATAGGGCTTTAGATTTCAGAAAGGGCACAAAATGCCTGTCTGAAGAGGTAGAATGTCACCGGTGACTTGTTGAGGAGGAATTTTGACGCAAAAAGGTCAACACAGGCCATTGAAACCAAATATTACAGCCTTGATGGTTGCCCTGGAGCGAGTTAATTAGTCGAAAGAAGGTAAGAGGAGTTAAAAAGGAAAACGAGAACAAAGTCATGTCACTCCACACGTGTCCACAGAACGGAAGGAGGAAGGGGAGAGGAGGGGTTGGATGTGGCGGTGTTGCTCGTTAGTGGTTAATCGATCAATCAATGGTGGAGGTGAATGCAAAGGAAAAGGCAAAATGTCATCTTGTGTGGCTGGCGCCTCTTCAATCGCCGTCATCCTCAGACTCCTCTTCCTCGGCCGTCTCCAACCACGTGAGCCACTGATTGACCTGAAGGAAGACCACAATTGAGCTCAGTGGAGCTTTGCAGTGTTTTTCAAAATCAGCATGAGCTGCGTATTAATGGCAAAATCAAGAGTTTTTGCTGTCACCATTATGTTTTACGATACTCAAAGATTCCCAAGTCTCTTGAGTAAGAGCTAAAATGCAAAAAAAAAAAAAAAAAAAAAATTAACTGGGTCAAAATTCTGCCAGAAAATTTGTAAGTGTCTTGGATGGGTGCGGCAAAAAAAAAAAAACAAAAATAAAAATAAAATAAATAAAGGTTTCTTACACTCACATGTTTTGGTTTCCGACATTCAAAATTGGTCCGTACATTTTGGAAAATGTCAATAACCGTTTTGCTAAGTAAATGTTTTATTTTGATTCAATATTACAGCCTGTGTGGATGACTAAAGAAATCAGATAATTTTTACTGGTGAGAAGCTGAAATTGTAGACAATTTTAACTTAAAAAAAAAATTTTTTTAAACGATTGGGATTGAGGTCATCTGTGCCATGCTCAAGCCCGCTTGACACCAACGTTCTGGTGCGTCGACGTTATTCATAACAAATACATGACGAATCAAACTAATCGAGCTCAAGTATCATGGTATGCTCGGCGTAGGCCTGCAACTGCCAATTTTAATAACTGACGAGACCAATTTCCATGCAATAAAAATAATATATATATATTTTTTAAAGTACCTGGAACAAAGCTTTCCCTTTCCCAGGGAATTCTTGGGTGATGTCTTCTTTCCATGCGAGGAAGGCTTCTTCTTCAATGATCTCCATGTCGTAGAAATTGACAAAGTAGCGCAGCAGCATGCCTTGAAAAACAAAACGGCACTAAGTATGCGGGTTTTTTTTTTTTGGGGGGGGGGGGGGGGAATAAATT
>CAAKHF010024559.1:52735-72761 GCA_901007745.1 Hippocampus kuda | reverse complement strand
ATTGGTGTTTTTTTTTTTTGGGGGGGGGGGGGGAGAATAAACTTTCACACCGAACCCACCGGAGCAGGGTCATTTTCGCACAATTTGACTGGGGTGTACCTAATAAAGTGACCTGGGGCGGGTGGTCGTAGCGTACCTTTGGGGAAGCCGTTGGCATTGCAGTGCACCTGCAGGGCGTAGAGGGCGCTGACCTGCAGCTGGGTGTGGTCGTGCAGGAACTTCTGCATGACGGGTTTGAAGGCCAGCAGCAGCGTCTTCTCCTGCTCTAACTGCTCCTTGGAGGGGGCCGACAGTTGCTCGTCGCCCTCGGACACGCACAGCTCTTGGGCAATGTACTGCAGGAAGCTGAGGTGAGAAAAGAAGGTTTCGGTTAAAGATGTGAAGGCAAATAAGATTTTTTTTTTCTTCAAGTTTTTGGGGTGGCCAACAGTTGTCTCTCACAGAGTAGATCCAGCTCTGCAGTTAGCAGTGGTTTGTTTGTAATCTTCAAATATAGAGAAAAGCTCTCCACAGTACATAAACAAATTCATTTGGATTAATGGCACCTATTTTTCTGACAACCAGCCTTATCAATCTGCCCACCATCACCTTTTTTAACTAACCTTGAGGCCAATGTTAAATGTCATTTTTAGTTGTGTTTTTTTTTGGTCATGTTGCAGGCCACAAAAAAATGGATGGTGGGCTGCAAATAATAATAATAATAATAATTATTATTATTATTATGGCCCAAATCACCCCTGGGCCATATTTTGGAAAATTGGTTTATAGCTACTTATGTACAAAATTTATGTGGATAATTTAGAGAAATGAGTCTTTTAATCAGTGTGAAAGTCTTTAGATTATAATCTAAAAATGTTTTTTGAAATTTTTTTTGGGGGGGGGATTGTTGAAACTTTACCGTGGTTTTAAAAAGGTTTCAACAACCGCTAATACTGTCGGCTCAACATTTTTTTTTTCAGAGAACTCATAAGCAGGGCACAATATGATTGCCTGTTTGCACAGTTGAGTAAACGAAACAACTGTCAAGTTCATTGATAATATTTTTTGGTCGTGTTGTCAGAATCAGCTCATGCCTCGTTCAGATTTTGTTGCTGTCTTTCTTACCTGGTCATGAGGATGTTGACGAAACCTTTGTCGGTGTGGAGCTTGGGGGAGATGTTGTCCTTGATCCACTTGTAAATGGACTGTGGAGATGGGTCTGCCGTGATCTGCTTCAGCAGCTCCTTCTCCAGTTTGAGCAGCGGGAACAGGAAGCTCAGGCCCTTGCCCTCCAGGATCTCCAGCATGCGATCCCTGTTCTGGTCGATTTCTACACAGTGGACGAGGGTTTAGCAGGGATGCTACACCTTCTGGAGCTTAATGGGCCTTCAAAGAAAACTTCAGAATTTCAACCGGGCTAAGTCCATGCTGTGGTCAATCGGCGTTGTGTGATTGACCATTGTCGAGCAGCACAAAAAATGGACGGCCATGAAGCACCTACCAGGCAGCATCTTCTGCATGTTGACTTTGCTCTGTTGGAAGATGTCGGTGAGCCACTCGCGGTCCTTCAGCTTGGCGGTCTGCTGCAGGCAGAGCAGGAAGAGCGGGAAGTGGGTGCCGTTCTCCAGCGGGTGCGCCAGCTCAGCCACGCTCAGTAGCTCGGCGATGACGGCCCGCGCGACAAACTGGGCCAGGTAGGACTTAACCAGGGGCACGTCGACCTCGATCTTGGGGCACTGGTCCAGGACATTGAGGAAAGCCTGTAAAAGGAGAGACGTGACCATGCGGCCATGTTACCGGAAACCAAATGACAGCATTTTTGACATCATGCACACCTGCATGAAGTTCTCAGCTGTGATGAGTCCGTCGACACGCAGCGCGTGGATGAGGGTGCTGGCGTGCTCTTTGTCCTCGTCAGGTCGGTCCAGAGAGCACACGATGATCTTGCTCAGCATCTCCGACAGGAAGTGCTTGGGAGCCTTCATTTCGCGCATGCTACTGACCGCCTCGCGCAAGTTCTTGCTGGTGAAGTACTCGCTCATGGTCGCCTCCTATGGTCATCCATTAAAAATGCATCATTATCTCTTAAACCTTTCATGAAAGTCTCATATGGGCACATACATTCGGCAGTATAGTGAACCTTCATATATTACTAGAACACCAGTGTGTCTTTTAAAGATCAGAATCTATGCTGTCGAAAACACACTGTGACCGGCCGATTTAGTTTGGAGGTGTTTTTTTTTCCTCTACTTATCATGATTTTGGTTGACCTACCGTCATCTTCAGCAACTCCTCCCTGGCAGGAGGCGGTTTCTTGTTGGTCTTGGGAGGTTTCTCTTGAATGGGCGGCGGGTTGGTTTTCAAGCCAAGCTGAGGGGGCTAAGGTGAAGAGGTGTGCGATTAAACATACGGTGTGTTGAAGTGTTTTTTTTTTAAACTCATTTTTTTGCTTCCTTTTATGCCATGAAATGACCTTCATTTATTTTCTCTCATTAAACTTGGACTCGTATGTACTCAGATAAGCACCTAAAACAAAACAAAATGAGTAGCGGTCAGTGAGGGAATGAGTACAGTGGTACTTTCTTCTGAGTGCCTCAAATCAAGAGTTTTTCACATTGCGAGCAGTCCACGGATCGCTTTTTGGCTTCATGTCCCGAGCCAAATTTTGCACGACGAGCCACTTTCACATATACGGCTGCTCAAGTAGGGGGGGAATGGTGACGCACACACACACTTTCAGCCAAACAATTAGACAAGGAAATCACTCAAATAGTACATAGCAGAGGTGGAAAACTGCCAATTGAGCTGGAGCCAGAACTCCTGATGACGGTCACAAAGACTTTTAAAGCACACTAGCAAGCAAGTACACTACTGTGTGTGTGTATATCAGCTTAATTCAATCACTTAAAAAAAAAAATCTGTATATTAAAAAAATGGCATTTCACTTACGAGGAATAAATTGAGTTACAAGCTTGGCCATGGCACAAATTCATCTCGTAAATGTGCAAAGGCAGCATTGTACATTTTGATGGGACAGCTTGTCCAGTTCAACTTGACACCTGCACAAGACCTGCTCACCTGTCCCAGGGGTGGGGTTTGTGTGCGAGGGGGCTGGGCGCTGGGAGGCATCATGGAGGGGATCTGCGGTGTGAGTTTGGGAACCTGGCTCTTGTTGAGGAGGAATGACTGAGCTGGCCGCAGGCTGATCTGCGGGAGGACACGGACACACACACGGGCACACACACACACACACACACACACACACACACACACACAACACAAAAAAATTAATCTCACATCTTAAAACAAATCCACCACCTCAGCACCAACTGTGGTCATGCCCTCAGATCTCATAATCACAGTCAGAGGACCACCAACCAGTGCGAGGAAGAAGAGCAGAGGAAAGAGAGAAAGGTGGAGGAGGAGAGGACTGGTGGCAGTTTGCTCCCTCAGAATAACGCGTCTTTTTATCATCAACGAGCATGAAGGGGGAGGAGGAGCGCACGCTAACGGGTGCAGCGAGGCGAGTTACCTCATCCGCATTGAGCTGTCCTTTCTTGCTGAAGCGTGGGGGCAAGTCCTTGGACTGGACCTGCTGCTGTGCCGCGTGGTTCTGGCTCTGGCTGAGGAAATGCTGGTTCTGAACCTGCACGGACAGAGAGGAGCGTGAGACATCTGGGAATGGGAATGGGAAAGTTCCTCCTCTTAACACATGTTAAGAGGAGGTAAGGTGGTCGCTTACCTGGTTGGACTTGACGAAGGACGACTTGGCCCCAATGTCGAACTGCGACTGCGGCTGAGGAGCGATGTGGCCGTTGAAGAGCGGGTTGGTGCGATGGCGTCCCATGGTAGGAGAGTACCTGTCCTGGATGACTCCCGGTCCTGTTCCAATACCACTGCCTGGAGGAGGGCCACATGTTAAAAACGTACATTTGAATGTGGAGTCATCTTTACAAGTCATAAAAGTCTTTACAAGACTACTCATACCCGGCATTTGTCCAAACATGTCGGCCAATCCGCCAAGCGTCTCCCTGTCCAATTTCATTCTGTTGGGCATGAAGGGGCTTTCCAAGAAGAAGTCCATCCTCATGCCCTGCGACATCGGTGCTGGGATGAAAACGCCCAAATCCTGCAGGTAAAAAAGCTGCCAGTTCATAAATAAATATATCACCACCGCAGAGAAGTTCTGCTCGGGAATGTGGTGCGCTCATCCAAGACCCGCTAACCTTCACCGCGTCCTGTCGGATCTGGTTGATCGTCTTCGGTCCGTTGTCGAGGAAAGCCTTGCGGGGGACCCAGTTGTTCTCTCGCAGCTCCACTGTGTCTTGCAGCAGGAAGCGGATCCTCGCCGGCAGATCCTTGTTGTTCATTAAGGATCGCATACGGCCAAAGTACTGATCCATTAAAGACTGTGACAACAGAAAAAAAAAGCCTTAAATTGACACAAAGGATAATTGTGCACCACAGTATAAGCTCCGGTTAAACATATTAAAAAAATAAAACACAAGTACATTTTTCTTGTGTGGGGGAAACTTGAATCGATGATCACATCTTTTTAGAATCGATAATCCTATGGATTATTCCAATGAATACTCAAGACTTGTTGCTAGTTGCTTTTTTGAAAAACAGAAGACGAGGCTTGGTTCGTTGTGTGCCCTCATGCTGCAAGTGGTTATCATGGTAACAAAAGTCCGACTTGGCCTTTGCAATGTGGGGGAAACAAATCCCACCCCCAAAATGGTGCGATGGTTAATTGCGCTGTAATTCTTGATTCTTCAGTCACAGTACAAAAAGTAAGTCCCTGGCCTTTAGACACCTGGCAACTATTAAGCATGAGGAAGACAATATTCTACGTCAACTTTAGAAGACGGAAACAAGTGGAAAATGGAGCCACCTTGAATGTCTCCCCTAAGAGGCAACTGTGCCATCTTTCTGATTGCGGTTACCTTTGCTTTCTCATGGTCGAGTCTCGGCCCGACAGTCCTCATTATCTGACAGAGACACTCCAGATCCTCGCCCATATCCTTAAGTTGGACTCTCTTCTTCTTTTCCAGAAGCTTTAAAAAAGGAGAGAGAGTCACACAATATTCGCCGAAGGACATCTTTTCCAAAGAGCCGAGGAGGATGTGTACCGTTTTGATGCACTTATGAAGGATAGATTCATGGATGAGGTCAAGTTTGCCAAGTTCCCCGATGAATTTAATGTTGCCAAGCATCTTGATCTTGGCAATGGCTCTCTGCTCTTCCTCCTCAGAAGTAAGAGGGTTGTCGTGTTTGTCATAGACTGATGGACGAGACGAGGCGGTTAGTTGGGACAGATTCAATTGAACCAACGGGCAAAGCCACTTCTCATCAAGTCGACGTACTTTCAACATTTCTGGCGCGGTTTTCAAATTCATCTTGAAGCTTGGAAATCAGCAGTCTTCTGAAGGTCTGGAAAAGCAGCACCGTCAGCGTGGAAGGTTAACCATTTTTTTTCAACGAAAAAAAAAGGGTAAAAAAATGCACATTCAAAGCTGTAAAGATGACGCAAATAGTGGCCTGTGATGTTTAGTAAGCGTGTGTGTATGTAAAATGCGTTGCCGCCGATAGAAGCAACGGTGAAGGAATTCCACGCACTGTGCTCTGCTTTTGGGAGGTTTGGCTCTCGGTCGAAGGGCCATCAAAGTTTGGTGCGTCCTCTGCCAAGCGCAGACATAGCTGAGCATAGAGCGAGCTATACTTGGGCTCTTCTAGGGCTTTGTCCACAATCTGCACGACACAGAACGAGCGGTCGAGAGTCACCTGGTGAAAGCTTACGCGTCGACATCCGAGTGCTGCGCGCGCGTGTGCATGTACGTACCAGCAAGATGATACCTTTAAGGACGAGTTTGGAGTCTACGCCCACGTTGAGGAGCTCAAGGCATAGCTTGTCAAACTTATCAGGCGTGAGTTTGTTGAGTATGCTGGAGGAATGACAACACATGCCGCCTCAGTGTGACGACCAAGAATAAAACAGTCTTCGTATTAGAATGCCACACAATGCAACGGACCAACCACACTGGTTCTGGCACAAAGTTGATTGTTGGCTAATTGTCTAATTGGCCAATTTACATCAGAGTTTTCAATCCACTTGTCTGCTGCAGCCGCCAGGCTCCAATGCCTTGCGTGGCAAGGAAACATTCAACCAACAAGTCGACAGTCTTTGTTTGTGAGAACAAAATTAATTTTGTTGTGGAGGAGCATAGCGGTTGGCTTTGCTAGCTTTGGCTTAACCAATCACTTTTGTAAAAATATTAAACCAGCGACACTGGGGACTGCTGTAGCACTTTGCTAAAACAATTGTATCAACGTCGTTGAATAATCGACTCCAACTCAACTTCCATGACGTTACGGTCGACAACAAAATGTCTTTATTCATTCAACTCTGTGTATGTAAGCAACCTTTTTTTCATGTTTAGAAAATTAGCACGGATGAATGTGTGGGTGGTAGTGGGGAGGGACATGGATTCGGAGGTGAAAAAGCACGCTCGCTTACCCTCTCACTTTCCTGAAGATGGCATCGTGTCGCTCTTTTTCGTTGCTGGAGTTGGCATCTCGTCTAGTGCTTCGTGAAGGAACCCATCTCTGAACGCTTTGCCCTGGGGTTTTCCCCAGGAACTCGCTGCGCAAGCCCAGAGGAGACCATTCGTATTAACACACACCCACATCATACCATTTCTTCCCCCAAAAATAAAATTAATTAAAAAAAAAAAACCAAACAAACATGACTTCATAACTTGAAATGACAGTTGTGGGTTACAATTAAAGCGTCTGTGGATGACTGTTGACATGTTACAACAAGCGCTGGAGAACGGTTGAGGTGGTGACACACCTGTTGCCGACAGTCTTGGGATAGTGCTGAGGTGCACCCCTACCACCTCCTCCCCCCGAAGAAGCACTGCGCCAGGGAGCACAAGCAAAATACAAGCTGTAAGACTGACAACAGAATAAGACTTTATTTGTCACAATGTGGCAACTGTGCGTGAATAAAATAAATACTGCATGCAGTTGATGCTTGCCTAACACATGATTAAGAAAGCATGGTACAGCACAATCTAATGAGTTCCAGTACAAGAGCTGGTACTTTAAATATGCATTTTTCACTTTCGTATTAAAAGCATTTTGGTTAACCCATGAGAGGTTCTGGATAATGATGCATTAACTGGAAGTGTAATGATACACCAAAATCAAGGTTCAGTTCTCATCTCATCGTCTTACTAATAGTCGAGAATTGATTAGATTTTTTTTCCGGGGGGAGGGGGGCATTTTGATCTGAAAAATTATAAATGATTGTCACAAACAATAATACATTTCCCATGTGACGTAAACCAGAAATCTAGCAGGTAAAAAGAGAGAAACCTGTCTTTTCTGTAGCAAGATCAAATGCATAGAGCTAAATTCTACTTTTGAAAATTAAGCGAAAGATATTTGCGCCCCACTTAAAATTCTTTTCTAAATCGTGTCAGTGAAAGTGTATTAACATGTTCAGTGTGTTGCCCAGGACTTGGGGAAGTTTTTTTCTTAAAGCACTTTCTCACATAGCTGATCTATCAGGAGGTGTCATTTATTCTCCTGTCAAAAATAGTCATCACACGATGATGCACAGATGAAGGTTTAATCAAGAAATTTATCTACACTAGAGACTGAAACTATTTATTATATTAACCTTGGGAGCACTGTTCGCTCGTACGGCGCCATTTGGACTTGGCTCTCACTCAAATGTCGACCTAATAAAATGTCCTCGGATCGAACTTAACACAAATCAGAAAACAGATTAGCAGAACATTGTGTCGCTGTCAAATGCAACAGGGACTTTCACGTAACAATTGGATTGAATTATAGAGATGCACTGGCAGCGGTTTATGTTTGGCGCCTACGACAGTCGAAGGTGGTGGTGCCTGCGTGTAAACTTTATCTAACACCGCATCACACAGAGTCGATGGCATGCACACTGCAGCAGGGTTGTGCTGCCATCCACCACCCAGAGGACTCAAATCATCACAAGGCTCATATCAACAGAACCCCCGCCTCCTCACTTTACCCCTCCGGCTATAGAAACAGCCATTTTGAGCCTTTCCCACATCCTGCTTTGTTCTATGCAGTCGGAAGTTACATGATTGGGGGGGGGGGATAGAAATACAGTACAACACAAGAGTATTTACCTGAAACGAGAAGCACCCCCTTCTGCAATCACACTCTCCACTTTGGCGGCTTGACAATGAAGAATAGTGGAAAGAATAAGGATAATAGGAAGGGATGGGGTGGGGGGAACGGTGCTGGGGAGGAAGAAGAGGAACAACCACCAAGTCAATAGACGAGCAATCACACACTATTCATAATCTATAATCCAACAAGGAATAAACTTGCTTTAGTTCATATTTCAATCCGTAGTATCTTTCGTTACAGCCTGGCCTCGTCACTGACGAATACGCATGATATGAAAGCATTCATGAGGTCACCACGACAATGCACGCATGATGCCGTTATTACACAATTCCTTTCTCTGCGAAGGGGTGGACACGAGTGACAAGACGTGGAATAAGTCATTCGAGACCATCTCTGTTGGAACAAAGCTCGCTCACTCCCCAGTCTCTTTGGGGTAGCCGGCTAGCCCAACCGCTAAGCGAAACGACGTCGCGTGCTAAAAAGCGTTCAAAACAACGTTTAATGTCAGCAAGATATTGTTCGGTTGTTTTAATTGTTAACATAATTAGATGATCCGAACGGTCTCATGCGACAAAATTGGTAATCCAGTTGGAGAAAAAACACATTCCAGTGCAGTAGAGCGGGGGAAAAGCGCCGTGGATAGCCGCTTACCAGAGCCCCAAATCGGACACGACACTCGTCCTTATTCTGACCGGCGAGCAATAAATTGCATTTGATATGACACCAAATCGAAGCAGTATCAGAGAGACGACGACGACGTTATGGCCAAGGATGGGTTACGAGCAGCCGGCTCGGATGCTAACATGCTAACAGCTAGCACGACTGGATGGCAAATTTTCGCTTGTCCGCTAGCGCGACGCCATTTTGGATCAACCGGTGCGGCGTTTGCGTCGCAGGGATAGAGAAAAATAATCTGCCCTACCTTCACCAAGGCAGCGTCAGTTTCGTAAATGTTTTGTGACTACCTAAGGGGAAAAAGGGAACTGTGCAAAAGACAAGCGTTGAGTGGGCTTCCTGGCGGCAAACGAAATGGCGAGCGGCAGGAAGACGAGCGCAAAACAAAGCACGGGCATCAAATGTCTCTTGCTCGGTCGGGCTAGTTTGCGTTAGCTGCCTAGCAGTTTCGATTAATTTGGGCCAGGCGAGTCGCCAATCAAAGCGTTTCGTATCGTTGACGAATTTTGTTGCTGTGCCATTTCAGACCAATTAAAAGCCAGAAGGACATTATAAGGCGTTACCAGTATGAACATCAGCCAATGAAGTGTTTTAAAAGAAGACAACGAACCGCCCTCTTTTTAATTGATTGACGTCCAATTTAACATCTGCAGTGCAGAAAACCATATAACGTGGGTTGGTTATTCATAAATAAAAATCGGCTTGAACGTATACCGAAAATCTGTAAATGCATTCAAATAGAATAATTTCCCATTTCTCATTATATTAACATTAAAGTTCATGCAAACCATTTAGTTGGCACTCATATTAATAAATACCATTCCACAATTTTCCTGCCATCATCCTCATTAATTTGGTTTTAATGCACAGGAATGAAGCAAACCTGGACATGTGATTAATTTCCATAGCTAAAAAATGTAGGGCAAAACTTAAAGAGTGATAACTTTATTGCAATTACGGAGACAAAATACAGACAAAGTGGTAGCTTTTACCCAGTGAATTGTTTAATTTAAATTGAATTTTATTACTGCATCTATAAAAAGTGCTTAACATTGTATTAAATGGTACTTTTTATTAAAACAATTATTATTTTTTTACATTTTCAGACTAGAATTAATTTTAATTTGGGGGCTTTTAAATGAACAAAAATAGTTTAGAAAATAAAAAAGTAAAATGAAATGCATTCGTTTTGGAAAAAAAACACATTTTAAGGCTGATTAAAACAGAATTGAATAATTATTAGCCGACATAGCAGTTACCCTTTCAGTTTTTCGTCCCGCGAAACTTGCAGAGTGACTTACAGTGTAACTCAGTCGCCACTAGAGAGCAGAATAATCCCTCCTATTCAGAAGATTTAAATAGAGAAATTGAAGCGTTTCCCTCATGTGGGATGTATCCACAAGACCCCCGTTTAAAGCAACAATCAACTACACCAGCCTAAAAGTAATTATCGCTTTAATTAGCCATGCACCTTGCTTCCATATCTGAAGCAGAAGAGGAAGACGAGGAACCAGAAGGAGCTCAGCTGCACAGTGCAAATTGATTCGTGGCACTTTCTAATTGTTTCACCAAAGCATAAACCAGAGAGCATTCAGGCGTGAGGCTAAAAATATTCCAGAAATTAAACATGCCAACCATAAGAGAATAATAGCTTATTCCCTTTAGACAAATTTTCCACCCATCAAAAATAATGGGAATAGAAACACCGTTTAAAAAAAAAAAAAAAAAATTGAGATACTTTAGTGACTGATGCACAACTTTGTCATCAAGACTCATCCATAATAGAAGGGAACAGATATCGCCTTCTGTTGTGACTGATACATATTGTAACTCATGCACATAAATATTTTATTTCCTCCAGCTGATTGGCCGCTTTAGGGTGCATCATTTTCAGATATACGGTGACCGGCATTCATCCTGGGGTTGGATTTGGGAGAGAAAGTAAGTCAAGCCAGCCCTTATAGATTGAAATTTAATACATAATGACCGATGAACAATTCCGTTTATGAAAAGCCTTTGGGAATGCATTGTGCTCGGATCTTGGGGACCTATTCAAGAAAATAGATCCGGCATGAGCTGCATGAAAGCTGTTCAATTCTTTCATAAGTGAGCCATCGAGAGACTAAGCCTTGTGATATTTTCACAGGCTGAAGTTGGCACAAGTACAGATGTCCAAATACATTTTGATGCAGATTGATCTCCGTTTTCTTCCCCCCACATTATTCGCCACATATGTACAATGATTTGGAATGGACAAATTATGTCCGATTCCTCTGCTGACTCCCACCAAGTCATTGGAAGAGGGAGAGGGGGCGTGATCATATTGCTGAGGAAAAAGTGGCGTTTTAAGAGTACATGTAGTTATTTATCTACTTGTTTCTGTTAAACAAATTGATAACATTGAAAATGCAAGAAAAAGTTTTTGGCTGAAAAATGGGACTTCGTTGCCGGACCATTCCTTAACAAGACCCTTTTGTATTTTTAAAATAAGAAATAAACGATGCTAAGGAGCTAAGATGGATGCCAGTGTTTCAGATGTGACAAGTGTGACCTTATCCAAAGGTGCTCTCGTTCTAACAAAATGCAAGCCTTGGACATTTAAAAATAATTGATACCATCTTTGGGGTAGAAACAATAAGGCGGTAATTTTTCCTTACTCGGATCTCCTCAAAGGCTCTTTTGGCTTGACCTCAATGCTTCTTCACCTACGTGCCTCCCATGTGTGCCCCCCCTTCATGACCTTGGGGAGTCTTGGGGCAACAAATGCGAAGTAAAGGTCAATCATTGAATTCTCCTCCAAGGTGCAGTGACCTTGCGGACACATTTCTGCTGAGCCCTTGTACATGGCATACAGTATAGTCTTACAGAGGACACAAATGCAGGCAATGTAGTGCAGCTTCCATATGCAAGTTGTGCACCTGTCACAGTGGAGGGTTATTAAAAAAAAAAAGGGTAGTACGTAATATATGCTGACCTCAGCATTCATGTACATAAAAGAAAACAGCTTTTGAATAGCCGTCAACTGTCGTGACTGATGCGAAGCTTTGACATCAAGACTCACGCCTGTCAAGAAAAATGGGTATTGAATAGTTGTCTAGTGTAGTGACTGATGTGCATACAGTAGAAGGCTTGTGCACACATTCTTGTGTTTGGTGGTCTTTTGTGCGGCGAAATAGAAGAGAGCAGAAAAGGAATGAGCTGGTTTGCTTCGGTTGTGGTGTCAGACAGCGATAACCTATTGTGAAATGAGTCTATCGGAGAGCGTGTAATGGATAGCAGGGGAGATTAAAAAAGAAGATATCGCCGCTGATCATCGATCTCCATGTAGAGAGGGTCACCTGGAGCGCGATTGCTCAGAGTAGCACCAGCGAAGGTGACAGATATGTTATTTGAGGCGAAGCGCGGAAGGGTGGGGATGTCAGTCATGTGTTATTTACACACATACAATCTGACTTTTTACTTTTACCGAATGGGAATTAATAAAAAAAAAAAAAAAAAAAGAAAAATCAAGATGATTATATTCTTGTCAAATTATCACTTTTTTTCCACAAAAATGCACTTTATTCTCACAAATTTATGACCCTTTTCTGGGAAAACATTTTATGTTATGGCTATAAAATTCAGACTTTTCTTGGAAAAATTCGACTTTATTGTACAATATTACAGTTTTATTCCTTCCCCAAAATAACACTTTATTTTGAAAGAATGCAAAGTTTGTTTTGTAATACACTTATTGTGATTTTTCTCTTTTTTTAAAAAAAGGATTCTCACGTGATGACTTTTTCCAACCAAAAAAAGGAACCTAACACTTACAAAATGCAGTTTTTTCTTGTTCTCAAATTCTGACTGCGGTCCTGCAGTAGTCTAGCACCCCCACTGATTTTTTTTTTTTGAATGGGAAATATAAGGTTTTTTATTTAAAAAAACAAAACAAAACATGTTTTATTTTTTTTTCAACACTGTTTTCTTCGTCTCTTCATATAATAAATGTTTATCAGCATATGTATTTAACAGTGCATTTCATTGGGTGTCATTTATAAGCACATTTTCACTCATCACGGCCCGAGTAGCCAGTCATCTTATCATTCCTTGTCCTCAAACAAGTGCAGTGGAGGAACTTCAACAAACTGCTCCCACGAAGTTGGAAAATTGTTTGACGGTTTCTGGATAAGGCAACTCATTAAGATTCAGGCACTGTGGTCGAACCTGATCGACTCATTAACTGATTAAACAAAACCAGACATGAACTCCTAATCTGTTTTCCCTCACAAAACACCTGCTGAGGTTCCAACGTCAGGCCTGTAGGCTCGGCTGCGCTAATCTTCCTTTTCGTTTGCCCGCCATCTTTATCTGAAGCGTGCAGATCAAGGCAAACATTGGCTTATTTGTCAATTAAATCCCGATGGCTGCGTCACACTCTGTGCCTTTTGCTCATTAAAAGACCAAAACGTGGCTGGACCACACCATTAAAGCCATTGTTAACGATGCAGGCGATGTTTGAAGTCACATTTGAACATTTTTGAATGTAACAAATTTCATATGTTTCGTGACAACTCTTGTATCAAATTATTCTTATCTCAAATTTATTTTTTCCACTGAAATGAATGTAAATGCTGTTAATCTGTTCCAGTCCTACAGAAAACATCAACACATTTTTGTGTGCGTGTGTGTGTGTGTGTGTGTGTGTGTGCGTGTGCCTTGCCCCCCAGTGGACAAAAAAATGCTTACAAACTAATCAGGGTTGGGCATTTCTCCAATAAAAAACGATTCGATTCATTTCTTCATACATGAGGTGTGATATGATTGATTTTAGAGTGAAAACAAAAATTCAGATTTTATATCTTGAAAAAAAACCCCAACTTTTTCTGAACAAAAATATAGAATTTTCTAAAGTGGTCAGTGTGCTAAGCACAAGCAACACCAGGACTTTCCACATTCTAACTTGAGCCATTTTTTCACTTTTGCGGCACTGGAATGCTTTTTTTTTTCCTCAGAAAAAGAACCTTTTTATTTTCTCCAGAATGGTGGAACCTGCCGGATATTCCACTCGGGAGCAACTGTCCACTTCGTTTACTCTTTCCATTTGTTAGGTTGTTGTGTTTCCTGTTGCAAAATACGAGTCGGCTGGTTGAAAAAAAAAATAGCATTTATTGCATGCGTGCAAGGGTGTGGTCCTGGTGGTCCATTTGACCTCCTTTTAAGTTTGACCTCATATCCTCAAATGGTAAATAAAAACCAATAGAACGGACGCCACGTTTATGCCACTGTATTTTTAGTGAAAAGAGAGATTTTTTTTTCTTCTGTTTTCTTGTCTTCCTTTGTGTTTGGTATTGAAATGGCAGTACAAATAAATGTCATCTTCATTTATTTTTTTTTCTAGCAGTCTCCCTTCTGTTTTCTATCTGGCGCTTGAGCGGCAAAAATCAAACAAACGATATTATCTTCATGTTATTTTTCTTTTATTCTGACCCGTCAACTATTTGGCCCTTCAGCGTTAAAACAAATAAAAAAACTTCTTCAGATTTATTGATTTTATTCATTGGACTCTCTGTTTTGTTTTCTTTTGTTGTGCTTGAGTGGTTAAGAAAAAATAAATCTTCAGGTTAATTGACCGCACACCTTGCAGTCGCTCCTGTTTTTTTCTCAAGTGGTGAAAAAAAAATGGAGTTCCCTTCTTGCTGTCCTCTCTCCTGTTTCTACTGTGGCTGCTTAGGTGAGAATAAATTTTACATTTGTAAAATTTAACAAATTTCTTTTCTCCCAGTCTATGTGTCCTGTTTTAATGTTTGTTGTTTGAGTTGCATGCTTCTTGAATATATTTTTTTCCTTCTGACAGTCTCTCACCAATATGATATTTTATTTTTAAAAGCAGCTCGAAATGAATCGATTGGTACCGGCACGCCTCCTGTCCCCAAAATTCTTCATACTCCTATAGTTCTTTCTGTTTTTGGGTCGCTGTGTTGTTTTTCTTATTGCAACTCAAGCAGTCAAATAATTTATCATGAAATTTAATGGTTTTTTTTTCTTCATCCAGTCTCAGTCCTGTTTTGTATTTGTCACCCAAGTGGTAAAATAAAAAAAAGAATCTTCATTGATATTTATGGTCTGCCCTATTTGTCTCTATTTGTTGCTTGAGAAGTTTTTTTTTCTTTTTCAAGTGTATTGATTCACGTTCCCTCCCCTGTCTCTTTCTTGGTTTTATGTGTCGCTTGATCATTATTAAAAAAAAATAAAAAATACAAATTTTAAAATGGATTGATTTTTCTTATCTTCCAGTCCTTATCATGTTTTCTATTCAGGTGCTGTGGCAGTGAGAAAAAAATAAACTATCACATTTAAAACTTTCCCGCCCCCTCCAGTCTTTTCCTTTTTGCCACCCCAACAGTTGGGGGGGGGGGGAATAAAATATATTGATATTCTTCCCTTTCCAGTCTCTGTCCTCTATCTTTTTTCATGTCAGCACTCTTCTCATTTTGCAATCATTTTCCTGGCAATTGAAACATTGTCACCTTTCCTCTTTTGAGGCTGTTACAGACCCAGATGCATCAATGGCAGTAAAACACCCGCCGGGGTGTGAGTTGGACTCTATTAATCCATCTCTCAGAAGATTACTTGCTCACATTTGGCTGGTGGTAACCGTGGCGACCTGTCCACTGTCGAATTATTCATCGGGCGCGTCAGACCTGCTGCTCATTTGTTTTGAAAGGCCAAAGCACCTGGTTTCTATTCGGCATTTTGACAGGAGTCTATTAAACAAGTGGTACAGGTGGAGTAAAGTACCATTCACAGTGAAAAGGCCAAAGCTACTTGTTTCTATTCTGGGATCAAGAAAGTTAAAAAAAAAAAAAGGATTCATTTTGAAGCACTTAATGATCATTTAATATCTAAGGAAGAAGCCTATCCATTAAAAAAAAAAGCGGCCACGTAATGCAGGAGGAACACGTGACTGCTGTTGCTGCAGAGGTAATAAAGGTGAAATACGCTGAGTATTGATCATGTGACCATGTGATTGACTCCCCCGGGGCTCAGTGAAGGGGGTGGGGTAACCCCCCGCCGCCCCATGGCTCGTATCCGCCACTATCGATCGACGCTCACAGGCCAGCTGCAGCTCCATAACAAAGGCAAAAACAAAAACACCTGCTACCAGAGACCTTTAACCCTTAATTGTCATCTGATTGTTAGCATAGCGTCATGTTAACACTTCCCCTTTCCCAACACTGAGCCAAGCTACCACTATTTTTAGTTATACTGCTTCTACCTTCTCTTTAAAATGGGATAACAATCCTCAGAAGTTTGAATATGATTTTTTTTTTCATTGCTCAAGATCAGAATAGAAACAAGAGGGTTGGCATTTCAACTGCAATTCACATTTGAAGGTACTGTCCCACATTTGCAAACATGGATTCTTGCTTTGACGTTCAATAATCCCCTAAATGTTTAAAAAGGAATCAAACATTTTTTTTTATTGCTCGAGCACCGAATAGAAACAAGAATTGGCATTCCATGCAACCCCCTCCCCCCCAAAAAAAACGGGACTGTGGCTTCTTTGAAGACTCAAAATTATCTTTGATGTTTGCATAAATATGAAGTGGAAACTTGCTAGGCCTCCAACTAATCTAGGGAATTAGCCCATCCTCCTGATTTGCTAATCAGTCTGGAAAAGAAGGGAAAAACCAACGCCGGCTCCCCTCTCTCCTTGTGCGGCAAATTTACGAGTCGAGAGGGCCATCCTGCTTCCATCTCATCGCTCCGTGTTACGGCATAGGCCATGCATCACTTTTTGACAGCAATAATCACGCTGTCACTTGCGTGTACGCCACGGCGGTTAAATCACATTCCGTGTTGAAAGCACTATGGCACTGTGATGAAATATTCAAATGTCGGAGTGGATGGTTGGTAATAAAAAAAAAAAAAAAAAAAAAAGGCCAGCAGCGATAAGTGGGAATCATGGAGGGACGATTCTAGTGTGACGGATGAGGACGGGAAAGTAGGTCAGGAGCGCAGGTTGGTGGACGGGGGCCCAGAGTCAGGTATCACGGGGCTGGTTATGTCCCGCCTGTTGCCACTCTCAGATCAACTATCCAGCCAGGACATTAAAACAAGGCGAAGAAATGTAAAACTTAATTACCTTTGATGTTCACAGAGCACATACTGTATGTTTAGGTAGGCTTAAAACGGCAATTTGTCTTTCATGTTAATTCATGTAAAAGTGCGCTCAGAGTCAAAAAATAATGGCCAGGTTCCTTACACGTTGTGAATTGAATTGTGAAAATGCAATCATCTATGCAAAATACATGCTCTTAATATATTTCAATTTTCATAACCCATTTCTCCATGCTTGTATAAAAGATAAGATAAGATAAGATAAGATAAGATAAGATAAGATAAGATATCCTTTATTTGTCCCACACTGGGGAAATTTACATGCATAAAAGATCAGCATGCAACAATTTTGTGAACAGTATGTGTCAGACTGACAAATACTGGCCTTCAGAGTAACTGAAGGCCACATAGTTTTTGATATTTACAAAAATGCACCCATGTAGTTAGCTGAAGGCAAAATTGTCTTTGATGTTGACCAAAACAGGCACGTTATCTTAAACAAAGACTACGTTGTCTTGTAATGTTTACAAATACAACCCCAAACCCCAGGCCACGAAATAATTTACATTACTTCCGATTTATTTATTTATTTTGGAATCTGATAGATGTTTTATTTTGAAAAAGGACCGGATTTCTGTCACATCCGTCTACATTACGTGCAGTACAGTCTTGACGCGCTTCTCGGTCACGTGATAGGTTACCGCGAAAATGAAACAAGGAAGTTAGCAAAAGGAGTAAAAAACAAACGTCTTTGGAAAGTTTCTTTGGGAAGCCGAAAAAGACCAGCCAGGAGACTGAAGAGGAGCCTACGACTTTCAAGAAAAAGAAGGCTACATTTCACAAACAGTATCAGGAGTCCTACTTAAAATACGGATTTAGCTCAACGGGAGATTCCCTCGCACCAAGCCCACTCTGCATAACATGCGGCGATGGTGAGTCGTATTTTTAATACACTTTCTATTTGGGGTGTACCTTATTTTGAAGGCACGTGTAAACGTTACCATAGCGAATCGAGAATGTTGCGGCCAAATAGGACATTCCTCGTGTCACGATTCGTGTTTATTATGATGTTTAAAAAATACCACGATATCATGCAGGTCATATCGTCTTATTTAGTACCCGCCACACATTAAACCGGTCCGTGGGGCACAAAAGGTTGGGGACCGCTGAACTGGAGTATACATTCTGATAAGTTGAAAACTTTATTGATATTTATAAAAACATAACCTGAAAACTTTATATTGTCTTTGATGTTCACAAAAAGATTCACGTTAGGCTTGTTGAAGACTAATATGTCCTTGATTGCATTTTCACCAAAACACATACATTAGAGTAAACGAAGTCGAATTTGTCTTTGATGTTTATTAAACACCTATTCTAGCTAAGGACTAAATTGACTTGGAGGGTTGCAAACATGTGCACATGAGGTTAATTGAAAACTAAATGGTCTTTGTGGATTACAATGTTTTTCATGTTCACCAAAACACGTGTTAAGCATGTTTTCAAAAACACATTTGATGAAGATTGTTTATCAACGTGGGATAAACCCCTTGAGATACAACATCTCATTTGCGAGGGGGTCTCACACAGGAATTACAACAGAGCGATGGATCACAACAACAAACAAACAAAACAAAAAAACACCCCCCCCCCCGCAACATACAATAACACTTAACGGAGACAAGCATTAATAACCACGATCTTAACTCCAATGTGAAAAGAGGCAAGCCTTCTTGTTACACCATAACAAAAGATAAAGATAAAATAAGATGTTGCGTGACAGTACATTAAATTGGAAACATTGGCAATTGGATTTTATTTGAAGGCTTGCCTGTTTCTTTTGTTTTCTTTGGTTCATCGAAGGCAAGATTGTCTTTGATATTGACCATAATATGCATACTAGGTGAGTTGACAGCGGTTTTTGATGTTTAAAAAAAAAAAAATCACATATTTGAGATTAATTTAGGAGCAAATTGCCTTTGATGTTACGTTTGTTGAGGGCTAATTGGCTTTGATGTTTACATCGTGTTTGTTTGGTACATTCGTCGTGGATATTATCAAAGATGCTTGATTTTGACCGGAAGCTTATTAGAAAAGTTCATTTGGATGTCTGGACGTCCATTTTAATTGTTTATCGTTAGCGACGTCATAGCTAGCTCATTTGTAATCATCAGCAACTTAACGGCAAGTTGTCCCGCGCTCGGGTAAACGTGTCAAATGCTGTTTTTAAATTTTTTTTCCGGTGGTGCAATGCATCAGACACTAATGCTTGTGTCAGCCGCACCGTGTTGTATCCCGGCCTAATGATGTGAATTAAAAAAAAAAACAAAACAAAAAAAAAACAACGCACTTTTGACTTTGGAAGCGGGCCGCTGTGATTATTATTATCTCGTAATGACGCCCATGACATTTCTTAATGACCTTCCTCCTCATTTGTCAGATGCCAGTGCGTGAGAGAGGAGAGAGGGTGTGTGTGTGCGGCATTAAAAAAAAAAATGTCCATGAAAAAGATTACAAAGGACAAAATCATTTTTGTGCTGCAAACAGAGTGGACCCATTATCCAAAAACAATAGTTCAAAACAGCCATTGTGTGTTAAATTGTTTCTGCTGAGTCATTCAAAATCAATAGTGTTTAACTTTCTCAGTACGTGTGTGTGTGTGTGTGTGTGTGTGTGTGTGTGTGTGTGTGTGTGTGTGTGTGTGTGTGATATCAATGCAAAATCAATCGGGTTCAAAAGTGGATAGTGGACACGTGACACCATTCCAAATCAACAGGAATCAACTTTCGAATTAAGTGTGTGTGTGTGTGTGTGTGTGTGTGTGTGTGTGTGTGTGTGTGTGTGTGTGTGTGTGTGTGTGTGTGTGTGTGTGTGTGTGTGTGTGTGGGAGTGGGGGGCAAGGTACAATTCAAAATCAATAGGTTTCAACATGTCGTGAAGCTGATCTGTCTGGCTCCAGCATTGGAGGGCCCTGTTCCGGACCTGTTACCCATCGCGTCATCACTCTGCCTGTCATAAGGGACTGATTAAGTCATCACCGGTTGTCGGAATATTCACCTTGCTCGCGTCTCTCATCCACGTG
>CAAKHF010024559.1:34567-52715 GCA_901007745.1 Hippocampus kuda | reverse complement strand
TGGTCACCAAATCTGCCAACTCCGGCTGTCGGGGTACCATCATTCAAAATCGATAAGGTGTGTTGCAATGTGGGCTATTCAAAATCAATTGGGCTCGAGATGGACAGCACATCTCCTGTCGTGCCAGGATGAGGAAAGATATGGGTAATTATTCCAAATCAATCGGGTTCAAAGGTGCCAGGGTTTGTTTTGTTGCAATGAGAGTGGATTGGGAGATGAGTCAAAGTCAGTACGGTGGATACAAAGAAAAGTTGTGTGTGTGTGTGTGTGTGTGTGTGTGTGTGTGTGAAAACGTGCTGACTGGGCTTACCCTCTCAAACGGGCAAGACGTGGCAGCAAAGGTGAATGTCCCGCTATCTGCTGACCCAGCAATTTAATGGGATAGGTCGCCCAAGTCAGCAGAGAGGTTCCGATCTCGGGATACAAACGTCCATTTTATCTTTGGCTGGTGGCTTGGCGTGAAAACGTTTCATGGCCAGACAGTGATGAAGCACCGGAATGCCTGTGGAAAAAGGTCAGCGCTTCCCTACACGCAGAACTCAGGCAGGGGGAAACGGGACCTCCCCTGCTGAATGCGCCGAACTTTTCATGGCGGCGTTAACCTCCTGACATTTTTCTTTTCCCTGCACCAAGTACGTAGAAGTCGATCAGTAAAAAAATGTGGATGGACAGATGAATGTGGGCAGACAAGTAGACATTGGATGGATGGATGCTTGAGAGCAAGGATGGATGTTTTCAAGCCAGATAAGTAGAAGAAAACAGATGGACGGACATTTAGGAACAGGATAA
This sequence comes from Hippocampus kuda, assembly GCA_901007745.1. Classification (NCBI taxonomy): domain Eukaryota; kingdom Metazoa; phylum Chordata; class Actinopteri; order Syngnathiformes; family Syngnathidae; genus Hippocampus; species Hippocampus kuda. The sequence goes on along the minus strand of CAAKHF010024559.1, from coordinate 51,926 downwards.
GGGGAGGAAAACGGATGGTTTTGTGTTCAGTGGCGTGAAAAGTGGTAGAAAATGGATGGACGATTGTTTAGGAGGTGGTCGACTACTTGGCAGGTCTGCCTCACAGTGCAGAGGTCCAGAGTGGAGTTTGTATGTTCTCCCTGTGCCCTCATGGGTTTTCTCCGGGTACTCCGGTTTCCTCCCACATTCCAAAAACATGCACCGTCGGTCAATGCAACACTCTAAAATGTCCTTCGGTTTGATTGTGAGCATGAATCGTTTTGTCTATGTGTGCCCTGCGATTGGTTGGCAATCAGTTCAGGGTGTACCTTGTTTACTGCCCGAAGATAAGCTCCAGCATGCCCGCAATCCTCATGATGATAAAGTGGTTCGGATAATAGATGGTTGGATTGTTTAGGAGTATTGGTATGTTTAGTGGTTGAAAATGGATGAATGTTAAGAGCTTGAAACACCTTCTGGAATCCGACTTAACATAAAAGTTTTGTGATTATTAAAAATAAGACAAAAATAAATTACTTAAACTTTTACACAATCTATGTCACCCATAAACCTTGCAACTCAATCAAAAAAAATCTCGAGAAATGAAGTAGAAGTGACAGATTTTTTTTTTTTAATCTTCACATATGGAGTCAGCGACAGATAAACAATCTTTTAAAAGTTGACACCTTAGGTTCTATTTTCGTAGACAACACATTTGCCATCAAATGTAAAAAACAGGAAGCAAGTTGGCTGCGTTCACGCCCACAACGGCGCAGACACCTATTTCTAACCGCGCACACAGACAAAAATACCAAAAGAAAGAAAATTCAACCCATGAGCACAGTTACAGAGCGACAGATTCTTCCCCTCTTCACTGACTCCTCCATGATGGCGGAAGACCAAAAGACTCACAACCAGCTCTGAGGATGGGGACCACCTGCTGGGCCCACATCCAGCGCCGCCTCTGACTTATTATCCTCTTTAAAGCGGCCAAAGGTTGCGGTGTGTGTGTGTGTGTGTGTGTGTGTGTGTGTGTGTGTGTGTGTGTGTGTGTGTGTGTGTGTGACTGTTTGCGTGTGTGCAATGCATTTGTCCGCCCACAATCCTCATGAGGGCCCTGCCAGCCTCGCTGCCAACTCTAAGCACTCTTATTTAGAGTGATGCATTTCCCTCGGCTTCCCTACTGGAGTGGACCCTCCATCAAACCCACACACACACACACACACACACACACACACACACACACACACACACACACACACACACACACACACACACACACACACACGCAAACACACGCTACAAGTGTGTGTTGCAGGCAGGAATTGGAGCGAACACTGTGTGTGTGTGTGTGTGTGTGTGTGTGTGTGTGTGTGTGTGTGTGTGTGTGTGTGCGCGCGCGCGCGTGTGTGTGTGTGTGTGTGTGTGTGTGTGTGTGGTATCAAGGGGAAGTTCTCTTAGGCTCCTACATACAGTACACAGCTAAAATTCAAATAACAATCTGTTCAGGGATGCCAGTCGACCTCCCGGGGGAGTCGAAGGGTAACATGAAGAAAGAGAAGGAAAAACATTTTCATTTAAAGCATTGCATGTTGTTGTTTTTTTTTTCTTTTTCAGAAACAAACTTTTAATAGCGAAGTTTTTTTCAAATATAAAAATACCACCCACATGTGTGGACTGACCAATCCAATATATTTTTATTCATCAATTAAGCTGCTCTGCATGTTTGTGGAAAAAATAAAAACCATGCAGGCACGGGTAGAACATGCAAAGTGCACACAGGAAGGACGGCCCGTGGAATCGAACCCATGACCTCTGCACTTTACATCTGTGCAAACTCTCGCGATATTCAAGTTGAGCGCGTGCGTCATTTGCCCTGTCGTCTGTCAACAACATTGAAACATGGCGGCGGCCGCGATCTGCGACGACAGTTTAAACCGTGTTTTCTGTGTTACAGTTGCATGCTCGCACCATAATGTTAAGAGAATAGCATCCACTGATGTATCGAAAAAAATCAGCGAACGATTTGATGAACACCACGGGCCAAGTAAACACGAGGCCGGAGGAGGACGTCGGCGGAGGCGGCGGCGCGCCCCAGCCCCCCGAGTCCGGAGCGGGGAGAGAACTAAATAGGTGGCGGCGGCGCCAGCCGCGGAGCGGCAGGTTCAATGTCTTCTTGTTTTATGTTTTATGATTATTTTGTTTAAATTTTTGATGGAAAAAAAAAGATTAAAAAAAAAAACTTTGTCCGACCTACCGACCCTATGCTGAAATTTCATGTTATCTCTTTTTCTACACCTAATCTGTCAACTACCATTCAACCAGTTTGAAGTAATACATCTTTTTAGTTTTAGAAAGGAACTTTCTTTTAAGAATGACATTGCGTTCTCTTGAGATACTGCAAAGTCACCTTTTGATCCATTTCATATTGTTTTGAGAAACTCTCTCGAGCATACACTTGGATTTGCTTGACTTTTAAAATTGTTTTCTTTTAACACGTCATACTCTCTTGTCTGCATCTGCTTCCTCTCTCTCTCTCTCTCTCTCACACACACAAACAAGACAATCAAAAAATAAGCTATTCAGGGATGCTGTTCGATCAAGGTGTTTTTGAGCCACAATAAAAGAAAAATGAGACAAGTGACATATTTCATTAAGCAAAAAGCTTATTTTGTAGTGGGGTTTTTTTGGTTTGTTTGTTTGTTTTAGAAAAAAAGTCATTTTTTATCCATAAACAGGCCTCCTCCATCCCCCACAATGATAAAGTCATCTATTCCGTTGTTTTCATTATCATACAAAAACAGTCCTCCAAATACGAGACAAAGCGTCCTTCCTTAATTCCGTTTATATGTCACTCCCAGTGGAAGTTTAATGTAAATGTGGCACCCCGCCCCCAAGAGAATTCAATATTTAATAAATCATTTCAATAATAATAACACGCAAACTCCAGAATGTTCAACCAAACCTTATTTGAAGTCCACTAGCTTCACTCAAATATATATAATGCAAAACATCATCATCGCGTGGCGAATCGAAATCAGCATCAGTGCTACGATAATTATAAGCCTTCAAACAGCTGCCACTTTAACACATGTGGAGCAGCAGCCCAAACAAGCAAGCTCTGACTTGATGAAATGTGAACAAAATATACACACTTTTACAAGTAGACGCACACACACACACACACACACACCGCTACCTGCATAAAAGTAGAGCGAGATAAAGCAGCGAGCGAGGAGACGCGGCAGGCATGGAAAATGAGCGCGTGGGACAGTCTGAGGCGTCCCTGAGAGTTTAGGCTTTGAAAGCAGCTCATTCATATTTGAATCACACCGCCGGCTCAATTAATCATGGCACAGTTTAAGGGTGAAAGTGATGAATATTCACATGCCGAGCCGCTCGACTTCTGACCCCTGCCGGATAATATTCCCACGCATCTTCACACAGCCTCCTCAAGGTCTTCCAAGGCTGCTTCTTTGGTGAATGGTTTCCCCATACCGCATTGTTGTCTTGGTTGTCCTGAAGGATGGTCATCCATTTGCATTAAATATGTTTTCATTCTTTTACGTCCTCAATTATCTTATTTTATATTTTCATTTTGATTGCTTTTATCATTTCATGGTCTCTTATTTGAATTTTTACATTATTCATACTTTTATTTTTTAAATTATGATTTTCGTGTTTATTTTCCTGTTTTACTATTTGAATGGGATTATTTTAGGTGTTTACATTTTTGGGTCAATTTCAGTATCTATTTTTTTAAATTGTATTGATGAGGTATGTGTTCTTTTCAGAAAGGTCATTTTGGGTGGAGAGAAATAAATTCATTTAATTCTTTTTAGATTCTTAATTTTTTCCTTTTTTTCTTGAGAAAAAAAAGAAGCGGTTATCCTTTGAAAAAAAAGTAGACGATACTTGAAGAATGAGATTTTCATTGCTTTTTTTAAGAGAGTCCAACTTTTGCTCAAAAAAAAAACAACACGAGAGGCGAGCCATCATACCACTGATTATTAAAATGTATTTATTTTTCGTTGATTTCAGGGCACTTTATTGACATATGGGCACGTGATGGTGGCAGTGAATTCAACTCAGCTCACTTCACAGTAAGCAGCGGTGGGGCGAGCAGCTCATGAACAAATCCTCAGAAAAGAGTCTTCCAACTGCTGATGGTGCCGCTCAGTTGAGGTTTATCATCAATCTAAACAAAACAAAGAGAATTCAAAATGGCGTATTTAAACAGCCGCATAACTTTGCCGCTTCTGATAGCTTAATCAAGTACAACTTTATTGTCAAATGCGCTGTATGTGCAACATACAGCACAGATGAAATTTCTTCCCTCTCAACCAGACAACAAGACAAGAGGAGCCGCTGCGGGTGCCCGCGCCGCCATCAAAAGAACAGTTAACATAAAAACAACAAAATAATACAGCACAACACATAAGACACAGACAGGCGTGCAATCTTAACCACTTTTCCTGCATACACTTTGTTGTTTGAAGCAGTTATAGATGTATAAAGGGAAACAGCACAGACGGGTTAACGAATAGCATCTGTAAGGCAGTTTTCACTCTATAACACAAATGGTGCAGCAATATATGTAGACAGACATTAAAATCGATGTTCCCTAGCATATATTCTTTATATAATCTCTGTAAGAAAAATGACTATAATTACTGCAGCTTACTGAGTCACGTCCAACAAGTTTTATTTTCTTTACTGAAAAACACATGACAAAAATATTTTTTATAGGGGTGGGGGGCTGGAATATATTAACGGTATTACCCTTCATTTCAATTGAGAGAGATAATCACCTAACGCAGGTTTCGTTGAAGTGTTAAAAGCGTCGAATAAAAGTCGTTAAGTCTGCAGAGTCTGGGTCATTTGTTACGGCACACAAAGCCTCCGCCTTGGCGTCCCGGCCCACTTGTGCAGCCGAGCGACCTGTGCTTCTGACCCACTTTGCGACCTCATCCGTCACGCCAGACTCCCGTTCATTTCCCAAGAAGCCAATTTAGTGCCGCTGGACTCCTATGTCACCATTACTACCCAGCCCCCTTTTCCCCCATTTGAATATGTCATTATAGATGACGTAACACTTTAAATATGCCACAGGATGGGATTCATACAAGGTGTGATTCATACGGGTGAGGGAAAGGAGGTGTTCTGTGTTATTATTGGCAACCCAAAGAATTATCAACGTGTGAGGGAAGAACAGCGCCACCTGATGACCTCGCTGGAGGCAACCAGACTGAATTGATTTTAAAGCCTTACTCTCGGGAGCTTTCAAAAGGATCTGTGGCCCTGAAGCAGTCGCTTTAACACCGTCTGCAAAAGCCAATTTATTCCACTGTTGCTGTTCTGTGTGAAAAGTTGCACTCTCTTTTTTTTTTTTTTTTGGCAAATGAGGTAGTTAAAAATAAAGGAGAAGAAAGCAATAATCGATATATTTATTTGAAATATTATTTTTATTATTTTAGAAATATAATTTTCCATTTTTTAAAAATATAATAATTTCCTACACAAAATATTACATTTTTATCACTGGATATCATTTGAACAGCTCGCAATGATAATTTTAATCAGCATTATTTCTTTGAACAATCGGATTACAAATCATTTTTGATTCATCATACTATAAAGAATTTTTTGGATCTGTTTCCTCAAAGGGAGGACGTTATTTCCACGGCCGCAGGCAGCTGAGGGTGACAAGTGACATTTCTGATTAACAAGTAAGTGAATCATTTCTTTTTTATTTTAAATTCATTGTATATTCCCCAAAATAAAACTTGAAAAACGATACATTTAGTGTTTGAGAAATACTCTATTGCCAAAAGTCATGCTACCAACAAAGCATATCGCAATTTCGGCTTGTTTACCATGCTAATGCTAGCTTAGTGTAAGCTTATGTTATATTATTAATTATCATCATGTTATGGTTGAGCATCAAATTATTTCATGTTAAGATTACCTAAATTACATTCTGTTGTTTAATAATTGCTTAGACATGTTTTTATGTTGATAGCTTCTGATTGACTGTTGAAGAAAGGGAAAGCAGGAAGTGATTTGGTTGCCGAGGAGAGCGTGTTCTCGATCGTACTGCGGTGCAGACGTCCTCCTGTCAAACGGAATCCATCTCACATATTGCCGTTTCGTCAAGTAGAGCCCCCTCAACTTACATTAGTATTGCTGGCGTTGCTAGTTTGTGGACTTGACAAATATGAATGTGAACTTGAATGTGAAAACCATGAAGTTGAATTCCGACGTTGACGAGGAGATGCCCGCTTGGAAGAATGCCACGGGTCGATGTTTTTGTCAACAACTTTGCTGACAAACAACACGTCGAAACGGCGAATCCCTTCGCTTCTTCCCCCTTCCACCCTCCGATCCAAATATCAGATGATTAAAAAGACACAATTCCCTATTGATTTCCTGCTGCAGGCGCTCTGGCATGGCACACTTGTTTTGTTTATTGCGAATCACAACAGAGCAAGCACAGTGGGGAAAAAAAAGAGTCATTACAAATGCAAATTTCCAATAAGTGCCTGCGAGCTCTTGTGCAAAAAAATGGTCCTCTGAAGAATATAATTACAGCGCTTCCTTGATTACCTTTTACAGGCGGACCGACGCCCCCAGTTCGGTCGGCCTAGCAAACCGACGGAATAAGCCCCCGCCAGCGTGACATTTTAATTAAACTGATTACGACGTCGAGGGTGGGGTTGATGGGGTGGGGGTGGGGGGTGGTGGCGCCGAGAGCTGAAGTTTGAAGTGGTTCCTCTCGGAACGCTTTATTATCGCTCTTAAAATGCAGCGTGACCGCGCTGGTTTTCGCGACGCCAGGCCATTATTCCGTTTCGTGATGAGCACCCTCGGAGCAGTTAAGCCGGGACAACGCCACGGAGGCTCACGCGTTAAACGATGATCACAAGTTGCGTTCACCTCTGGGGGACTCCGTGAAATAGATTGCAGGATTTAGAATGTTAAATTAAACCCACATTCGACAACAATAGAAAGAACAAAATTGTAATACTGTGATTTTACCTGCCTGGACGCACATGACAGTTATTGTTGGTGTTCTGGAAGAGTTTCCTTTTGGGAAAGTGTTTTGAAAATTGTTATTTGTAACATTTTTTGAAACCTCAGTACGACGTAATTGTGTATTTTAGGTTTGTAATTTTATTTCTACGTCAATAATTATATTCTGCCATTTTGAACTTTTTCTTTTCTTACTCATTTTTTTTTTGGTCCATCAATTACTGAGTGAATGAGTGTGTTTGGTAGTTCATTAATTTGGTTAGGTTGTTTATTGGTTTGTCCTCTATCGACAACTTTCTTTCGTTAGTTCCTGAATTTGATCATCATCTATTTAATTAGTCGAAGCGTTCCTCGGCGAGTTTGGGCAGTCAATTTGTTCATAGATTAGCTACTTGTTCAGTCATCACTGTTCGGCATTTGCGGTTTAGCTTGTGTAGTTAGTCACATAGTTCATTGCCTGTTTATTAAGTTAGTTAACCTGTTCTTCAGATGGGTCGTTTGTTCTTAAGTGAATTAGTTGGTCAGCCTGTTCAGCTAATCGTACGTGGTTGGTTCATGTGTTTATTTTGCCATTCATTTTGAATGGCTATGCTTTGCCGATACCGATCTTAAGTTTTCGTCATATTTCATTCTCAACAATGGTGACTTTGATCGAGACTGTGACTTTTATTCCACACATTAAAAAAAAAACAACTTTGATGATGCCTGCCAGACTGACGACGAAGTGGCTCCACTTTAAAAAGCAATCTGGCTTTGCAACTGCCGTTTACAGAACAATCAAATGCACCAAAAGACGACTGATTAAAAAAGCAGCCCTCACTCAATTGAATAGACGCTTCAATAGAATCCTTTCATCCACTCTCTTCAGTGGCAATGAAACGGCGGAGGCGCCAGCGTGGTCGTTGTGACCTTTCTGCGTTTTGCTGCCAACTCAGATAACGATTCCTCAGCGGGAGGAGGAGCCAGCCACATTCACACTGGAAGGATGGAAAATTGTTGCGGCCCGGCGCGCAACTGGGAAAAGCTTTTAGAAGCATGGTGGAGGCTCGATTGGTGCTACTTTATTCTCTTTAGACACACACACACACACACACACACACACACACACACACACACACACACACACACACACACACACACACACACACACACACACACACACACACACACACACATACACAAACAACATGAACATGAAGTGATTATTGATCAATCCTAGTATGAAAATTCATCAGTTAGTTGATTGGTTATCCTATATGCCAATCATAATGCCAAGGCATTCTACAGTTGCCCACTTCACAGGAGCTAACTAGACATTATCAAAAGTGGAGATCTTTTTGCGGTTCCGAATGAACGTACTTTCCATGCACCAAACTCCCGCACGTACTCTAGCGAGGGAGGCAATGAGGGGAGCTGCTTCCTTTGGCTGGGAATCATTCTGGCTTTGTTCACTCCCACAATGGCGTGAACGCCCATTGTCTAAATCCACCCAACTATGAACATGCCAAAAGAAAGAAATGTCCACCCGTGCATTTTGCACTAGACTTGCGCTGAGCACGAAAATAGGGCTCCGAGGATGGACTTTGATCAGTCTGGACTTGGACGGTGAATATTGATTTCGCTAGATGGGTCGTAGGACACAGCTCCATTAATTGGTCGACCCTTTGACTCATTCCCAATGCGAGCATGGGTCAGGCTACATGTTATTATCAATTGTCGTTATTGTATTATTTGCTGTATATAATTTTATATAATGGGTGGGTTGATGGTAAAACCCAATTGTCCTTCTCGAACGAGTAAAGGAATTTGATTGCCACTCAAGCGCAGCGCCATCGATTGGTTGGACATTCAACTCATTGAACTCGTTCCCAAAGCAAACATGACTCAGTCGACGCTCCTCCATAATGCACAGCAGCATTAATTGAATTGCCATCAGGTGCATTCCGCAAACATTCGGCGGGCATTTCAGTCATTCCTTTTGCAAATCATGTTCAGTCTACATATCAATTATTACACCAGGAACCCAGGATGAAAACATTCGGTATTTTTTATTTTTTTTGTGGAATTTATTTCGTAATGCATTAGTTGGATGTCATGACAGAAAATCAATAGAATACATGAAGCATGCGCAACTTTTCATATCATTCAAGAGTGTGTGGCTAATAAGTCAAAGCCCTTGCTTGTGATGACGTGTTTACCGCTTGAACCTTGAGCTGAGGCAAGAAAACATGCTTATGAGCTGCCCTGCTTTCTCGCAAGCATCGCGCTTTATTATGTATGCACGTATATGAGGGTCTGACAGCGACCCGCCGGGCTGCGGGGCTTCTCTTTTGACACATCAGCCCAGTCTGTTAAACTACGCGAGCCCACCAGCGCCGGCTCCCCTGACCTGTTATATTGCTCGTTCAGCCAAACGCTAAGCGTTACATGCTGTTGTGCCCGTGGCGTACAGCTGCCCGTCTGCGCTGACCTGCATTCCGCTGATGTTTACTGACATGCAAAGAACGACTTATCAGGATGGCCCCCCCGGCAGGCGTCTTCCTCCAACCACCTCGAGATGTTTTGTTGCCTCTCGCTTGAACATGAAGCTGCTTCTCTTCCAGCTTGTCACTCCCCCGACTCGTTTCTACTTTGCTGTGAAAGCAGAAATGAGTGGAACAAAACAACCACGACATCAAAGCAACAACACGAGCAGAGGGCTGATCTTCAACAAGGCTAAACTGTTTTTAACGTGTCCGATTCTGAAAATAATGGCTTGCAACGTGATGCTGCTTCACTCCAGTCGGGGAGGTGGTGGTTGGTTGGTTCCTTTAACTAGCTAGTTCGTTTGTATGTTTGCTGGTTGGTTAGTTGGGTTAGTCGTGCCAACTGCTACAAAAACTGCTTTAAAAAGCTGCAAATCCTTGATTGATTTTGGTGTGTCACTGCTCTATCTTGCCGCAATGTAAATGGACTTTAAGTACATATGTAGGAGACTGGACTGGACTGGTTTAGAACTGTGTCAATGTTGATGTTACAAGAATTATTCCTGTGTTGTGTGTTCACAAACACCCCGATAGAATTTAGTTTGTGATTTCCTTGCTGGATTTTCCGTTTCGGTGCATTTAAAAAAAAAAGTCTTAGTGCCATTGAAGGTATCATTAATTTACGTTTTCTGAGGCGGTCTTTGAACGCCCCTCGGGCCCAATTCAGAAGAGACGTGCTTGTATTCGTTTGGGAGTTTGAAAAAATTAATAAAGTGTACGCTGAAAAGACAACACTGTAGCTGTTTTTGTCTCAGAGCTACAACATATAAACCTAATTAACTATCAATTGGAAAATTACATCACTCAATAAACGCAATTTGATTATGATGAAAGAAATTTCATCTGTGCTGTATGTTACACATACAATACATTTGACAAGAAAGTTTATCCAATCCAATCCAAACAATCTAACCTAGCCAATCAACAAAGAACAAATGACCGAACCGACGAAAGAATTAAATTAACAGATTAAACAAACTTAAAAAAAATCAGCAAACTTTGAATGACCGAACCCCCAAACTAAACAAAAAAATTAATCAATGTAACTAGCTAAACAAGACGTTTAATCAAACAAACTAATGAATGAAACAAACTAACCAAATGACTAAATAACTTAACTACCTAACTAGCAAAAGGAAGTAAGAATTACAAATGATTTCACAAAATGAACCAAAAAATATAACGACCTAATCAACCATCCATCCATTTTCTAATCCGGTTGTCCTCATGAGGGTCGCGGGATTGCTGGAGCCTATCCCAGCCATCTATGGGCAGTTGGCGGGGTACATCGGAACTAGTTTCGCCGGGCACACAGAGTGCGATCCGCATTTTAATAGCATCAGATCGATGACCCCCCCCACCCAAGCTACCTACTGTACAGTCTGTCCGAGTATACGGGAATGCAAAGACTCTCCTGATTCACTCATCTTGTCCAAGCTAGCGGAATGCTAACATAAGCACATTAACACACTCTGGATCAGACATTCCTAAGTCTCCGAGAGCCTCTCATTAAGTCCACAGCTTGTTCTCAGGGCCGATGCATCTCCGTGAGCATCATTCTACATTCAGCCTGTCAGGAACGTCAGCATTTATCTTGTCACTCGGGAAAAACACAACAACAACACGCCGCTTAATACAAATGGAGTTGGACACGAGTTTACATGTTCGTGCGTTCCCTTGATACGAGTCCCTGAGTGACTCTTCATCAGTCTGTCTAGCAAGTCAGTCATTACGGAATTTTGATGCTGGGGTAAGGGTTGCGTAAAGTCTTTTTAAAGGGTAAGAGAGCACGGGGGATGTGGGTGTTGAAATGGTTGAATGGCTTAAAAATGTTCTCGAAAAGCGACCTTAAATCAATGCAGCGAAACAGATTTGTTTTGGCAGGTGAAGGGTTGCGTTGTGCGGATTGTGGTGTGCCAGCTCAGTTGTGGAAATGGAGTGCGAGGCTGATAAAGTTTGAGAAACTCATAAAAATGTTTTTCATGCTAAACTGTAGGGTTTTTGTGTGTGTGTGTGTGTGTGTGTGTGTGTGTGTGTGTGTGTGTGTGTGTGTGTGTGTGTGCGCGCGCTTTATGCCTGCAACCAGCGGCGTGATTGCGCCCATCATGTCATCGTGATGCAATTCTCCATCATGAACAAGCTAGCAACGTAGCTGCCTTGGAGTGCTGCTGGGCATTCACGTTAGTGAGCTTGGGGGCCGTATTTCTTTGGGGAAAGATGCCGTTGAGGGCAGGCAGGAAAATGGGACTACTGTACACTCCAAACCTGTAAGCAGCTTCAAAACTGCTAACTTTACCTTTTATGTGAATTCAGCATAGCTATAGGCTATATGAAACAGGTTGCTATTTTTATTTTTTATTTTTTGTAAGGTGTGGTACCATGAATAGGGGTGCACACATTCTATATGGTGGCGTTGAAGGGAATGTGTGGCTTTAAAAGTTTGGTTCAAGGCAGCTCTTCCAAATAAAATAAAGAGAGCATCACAATATAGGACTTCATCCAACAAAATTTATATTCTTGTGGAGCCGATATAATGAAGTGATAACAAAGCAAAGCATCTTTTCTGTTTATTTTTAGCCCACACGTCAAATAAAGTAGCTGTCGTCCTATGTCAGTTTACTTAACAACAACGCAGGCACAAATGTCAACAATGATTTTCATTGTGATACATCTTGCCTCCTCTGCAACTTTTTAATGACTTCCTCTGAGGTTAATTAGCAGTTTTTGCACTTTTGTGCGGAGGAAGAAAACCGAGAAAACAAACAGACTTTTGTTTGTCACTACATTTTTTTTGGGGGGGGGGACAAATTTACCTAGAGGTCATGGTAGTCACAAAAATGGCTTCTCACTCATCTGTCATACCTCCGTCATGCCCATCCATCACTGCTTTGTTGTGCTTCGGATTGAAGCCCTACATAAACTATGTTTAGAGACACCGCACTTTGCTTTTTTTTCCCCTGCAGATAAAAAGACAAATCTACTCATACAGTATTGTAACTTTCACATTCTGACAACCCTTTTCCACCTCAAACTGTCACCGCTTGGCATAGAAGAACATCCATTGCAATGAAAGAAAGTATACGACGGTCTTCTGTTTTTTTTTGTTTTTTTTTCTAGACGGCAACCAGAGCAGTAGAGTGCAGAACAGAAAGCATCAAATAAATGTTTTTAATCTTGCAGGATTACATTTGGAGTGATTTTGTCTCGGAAAATGTAGTAAAAATAATTAAAAATGTCGGGATACAGTCAAAAAATTCAAAGATAAGAATGATAGGGTATTAGATTCGAAAATGACTTAGTAGTCTTCATCTCGCGCGACAGCATTTGGAGGGGAGACATGCGTGCTTGAAAAGTGGCGAACGGCGTTCAACAGACGTCTGCGAGGGTCGTCAAAACGGCCTCGGGCTATTGTCGTCTTAATTACGACGCCCTCGTTATCATCGCCGCCACCATCATCATCATCATCATCGTTGTTGTTGTCGCCGTCGTGTCTGACAACATCATTTTCTTATGAGTAACGACGTGCTGAGTCGTGCCATACATATTCATGAGCTTTGCTAACGTCTGGCGCAGGGAGTAATGGCGGAATGATGACGACCATTAGCCGAGTGGAAAGATGTCTTCTCTGTGTGTATATTAAGGATTGGATGGGGTTGGGGGACATTATTCTCGTGGTGAATGATTGTGTTGTTCACTGTTGTGATGCTCCACTAGTGGGTTGTTTCTGAAAATTTTTTGGCTGAATTTGAATCGTACAAATTCAGGGATGTTGGTCTTGACCCAAATGCAGGATTTTATTTTATCCTATTATCGATTGTCCATCCATCCATCCATCCATCCATCTTCCACCGCTTATCCGGGGTCGGGTCGCGGGGGCAGCAGCTTTAGGAGGGAAGCCCAGACTTCCCTCTCCCCAGCCACTTCTTCAAGCTCTTCCTGGCGGATCCCGAGGCGTTCCCATGCCAGCTGGGAGACATAGTCTCTCCAGCGTGTCCTGGGTCGTCCTCGGGGTCTCCTGCCAGTGGGACATGCCCGAAACACCTCACCAGGGAGGCGTCCAGGAGGCATCCTAATTAGATGCCCGAGCCACCTCATCTGGCTCCTCTCGATGTGGAGGAGAAGCGGCTCTACTCTGAGCCCCTCCCGGATGACCGAGCTTCTCACCTTATCTCTAAGGGAGAGCCCGGACACCCTGCGGAGGAAACTCATTTCGGCCGCTTGTATCCGGGATCTCGTTCTTTCGGTCACGACCCATAGCTCGTGACCATAGATGAGGGTTGGGACGTAGATCGACCGGTAAATTGAGAGCTTCGCCCTTTTGCTCAGCTCCTTCTTTACCACGACAGACCGATACAACGTCCGCATTATCGATTGTGAAGTGCTTATAGCATATGGATGACAGCAGTTTTACCGAAAACGTTTGTCGATCCCATTCTGAATTGTACTCATTCAGAACTGTTGGACTCTCCTAAAATAAGCGAAATTATTTTATCTGTTGATCTGATGTGATATGATGACATCATGTACAATCGTTTGAACTAGGGGTTTTCTTCGGAATAGCAAATTGCATAACCTCAAAGACTGTACGTTACATAATGTTATCCTTTGATCTTTTGTGATATGCTAACATCTAAAATGCCTTTCAAATTCCAAATTCAAACTTGATCTGGTGCCTTTTTACTTGGCCAAAATGTTAAATATATCCTTTGAGCGCTTGTGAAATGCTACATTCATATAATTGGAACAAAACTACCTTTGCAATTTTTTTTTTATGCTCTCAAATCTACGATATACTATTGATCAGTCCACACTTTTTTTTTCTATTTTTCACATTGTTTATGACGAAACTATAAAATTGGCTTGCGAACTTGGACGATGTAATGGTACAGGTTAATAAACAAACACGCCGTTCTAGGGGCCTCCTGAAAAAGGATTCTTTTGGAAGCTAAATGATTGTGCCCAGTGCCAGCAATATGCATGCTAGTAGTTTTTCGCAAACATTTTTGTAAACGACGGGACACTGGCTGGTCCAAAATTTCTCATTGCGTCACCTTATTAAAAGAATGGCCCAAGTCATGAGCAAGCTTCGATATGCCACCATTTGAGTGAAGTGAAAAAAAATGAATGTCCTGTACTTTAATGCTCTTTCAAGTGGGCAAGGAGAGCCACAGTCACCGATGAATTCTCAGCCATTTATTGAACAGGGACGGTCAAATACACAAACATCAAATGAGAACGCTCGCAAGAAGCTGCTGAAGGCCACAACTCGTGCCCAGATACTCACACACAGACAAACCAGCCAACCTGACCTACTCAGTCACACCCCTGAAAGGCACATATGAAAGACACTAAGATGGAAATACAGACAGCAATTAAACTTTATAAAAACATTTTAAAAATCTTGTTAGATGTTTTTCTACAACACAGTGCTATTTTTCTTTATTAAAAACGTGGATCGATCACATTTCAAATGTTCTCCTTTCCTTTCCTATGCTAAATTTTATATGCACGATAGCACTTTGAATGCTGACATTGCTTCCAAATTTATACGAGGTATAGTATTCCACTTTATTTAAATACACCATTAAATTGTGGTGCTATATTGAATGTCGTCAAATTACACGGTCTGTTTGTTGCAGAATAGCATGAGCGTGTTGACGCTTAACGCCGTAACTGAAAAAAAGAGAGAGCAGCTAGCGGCACAAGTTAGCGACGTTTCCAGGTCTCCTAGTGTTTAAAATTGCTCATTTCTTCGTCCGTGGATGAAAAGATTGATGCGACCAATCTCAGGCGCTGAACTTTTTAACGCGGACCTTAATGCACGCCGGTTCTGCATCGTGGCTCAAAAAGATCGATTCGGTGATGACACGGCATTGAATACGCTTTAGTCTCGTTGAGTGGCATTCAATAAACGTTTGGCCTTGCTGGTGAGAGCGGAAAATCCGATGGGACTCCCAGAAACGGGTAAAAGGCTCACCATGCCGTCAAATGACATTTGACTATTGATTTATTTCCCGTTTAGAGGCCACTTTCTCCCGTTGATTCATTGTTTCTGACAGCGCTCTTGTATTGCTTTTCTTTTTCTGCGCACTTGGCTGAGGTGGCTCACACTAATGCTTGTCTTTTTATTTCTACCTCAATTCTTGTTCAGTTCAATCTGGGCTCCGGTCTTCCTGTGTGGAGTTTGCATGTTCTCCCTGTGCCTGCATGGGTTTTCTCTGGCTACTCCGGTTTCCTCCCACATTCTAAAAACATGCACGGCAGGCTGATTGAACACTCCAAATTGTCCCTGGGTGTGAGTGTGAGCGCGGATGGTTGTTCGTCTCTGTGTGCCCTGCGATTGGCTCGCAACCGGTTCAGGGTGTTCCCCGCCTACTGCCCAAAGTCAGCTGGGATAGGCTCTAGCACCCCGCGCGACCCTTGTGAGGATAAGCGATTCAGAAAATGGATGGATGGATGTTATTATTATTGTTATTACTATTATGATTATTATCAAATAGCTTAATATCTAAACTCCTAAATAGATTTAATATCTAAACTCATGTACTGTAAAAAAAATTTAAAAAAAGAACACACTCATCCTTCTGTCATGCACAATAATCCAAAACACAGTTGAAGAAAGGGTTCCGTCAGTCGTCATCTGAACCCTTTCTTCAATGGAACCTTCCTGTACGACTGAGAGCCTTCACAAGCAACCAAAACACAGTTGTATACTCTGGAAACAAATTACAGTAAGTGCATTGTAAATCAGCAGTAAATTACCGGCATCCCCCGCTGTCCGTAATTAACTGTTGTTTTACAGAGAAATTCGTGAGTGTATCGCAACAGATCAAATCGATAATTGAGCCCATGATTGTTGTACCATGTTTAGCCTGCATTTTTTAAAATTTTTATTAAAGCATATTGTGTACGTCCTATGCAGTCTTATTATCGCAGCTCAGGGTTTTTGCCAAAAGGGACATTGTCAGACTTATTGCCATCATTCCCTGGGTCGCACTGTGGAAGGGTTGGCGCGAAGGAGCCATAGCAGCAGCAGCAGCAACAACAACAGCAGTGTTGTCGTCATAGTCGTCGTGCGAATGCATAAAATACGAGCCGCATCCCCTGAGCCGCATTGTTTACGACGCGGGGCAAACAAAGACACATGCAGGGAGATTATTTTGGGATCACAAGCACACTTTTCATTTTTATTTCAATAAGAAATGAAGGCCAACTGAATTTATCCAGAGGCAAAAATATTTGAAGTTTAAAAAGGGATGAATTACGCAGACCAAAAGGTTGCTTTAATAATGTATTATTATGCTTTTATGTGCTTTTAGAGCAACCTACATCTGACCATGAGGCTATATTTACAAAAAAAAGGCTTCTTGAAAATCAGGGAACAAATGAAACAATGCCTAAATATTTAAAAACAAATAGAAATGAGTGAGTGCCGATTCAAAATAAAACTGAAGTGAAGCCCCTATTTTAAGGCCCAGCTTCGGTCTAGCACAAAATGCAATCGAACTAACTGTGCACAATGGTGAAGTTTTCTTTTTTTGGTATTTGTATCAATGCTCATAAGTTAGGTTGTTTGCTCCGTTGTGGGAGTGAACACAGCCGATTTAGTCAATGGCCCAGGGAAGCGAAATAGACTCGCTTCGAGTCCTTGCAGAAGCGCGACGTGCGTAAGGTTATGTTTAAGAGGGAACTGCAAGCAGACCTTAACTTGGGCATGGTTTACTTGAAAAGTTGACTAGGCTGATCACAGATCACCGCAGTGAAGCGGGTACTTGGAGACCCCCTTGACCCCTGATCTCACCCCCCCCCCCCCCCCCCCCCCC
>CAAKHF010024559.1:16322-34046 GCA_901007745.1 Hippocampus kuda | reverse complement strand
AATTTCACAATGACATTTGAGTCATACTTGGGGGTACAGTCACGTGTGTATAGTGTAAATATGAAGGGGCTCAGCACACAGCCCTGGGGGGAGCCCGTGCTGAGTGTCAGTGTGGAGGATGTGTGGGGCCCCACCCTCACAGTCTGTGGTCATCCGTTCAATCTTAGCTGAATTCTTAGTTTGCGCATGACACACATACATCGGCCCTTAAAGCTGTTACTTCCTCATGTCACTGTACGACTCCGCTTCTGGAGGAAGCGCCTGTCTTTGGCCATTGGGTCAGCAGACATGTCATTGGATCACAACATGAAGCTGAAGGGAAGGATGGCATCAGGGAACAAACATACATACATGGTAAACCATACGCACGTTCTCTTCTTCAGGCAAATGGATTCCTGCCAAGCTGTCACACATCATTACACCTTCTTATCGTCCCCTTGCCTTTTACTCGCCAAGGCTCCACTGAGTGTGTCAGAAATGCACTGTGATGTTCACGGGTCGAGCATGCTTCATGTCGATGTGCTAATAACCCTCACACAATAAGGCACAAAGGTATTAAAACCATTCAAATCAACAGGGACAATCGTTGGGGACATTGAGAAGGAATAGATTACCAACATTGCTGCTATGTTCAAAAAGTGAATGTTCAGGGCTTCCCTTTAGATTCTCTGAAAAGTGATGATTTTGAAGGTGCAAGGATTCTGCCCAACGGCAGGTGTGTATATATATATCTATCTATATATATATCTCTATATATATATATATATATATATATATATATATATATATATATATATATATATATATATATATATATATCTATATATATATAGATATATATATATAGATATATATATATATAGAGATATATAATATACTGTATATATGTACGTATATCATGCTAACAGTACAAAAGATCAAATTTGAATGTACAGTATTTCACTCCATTCCAACCTGAGTTTGTAAAACGTTGAATTTGATCGAAATCTTTATGAAAAACTTAAGAGTTCAAAGTGCCAGCATAGCCTTTGTGGCAAGTCCAAACCGCAAGTTTGTACAATGCGGAACTGTAGTGACATTTTTGCTCTCTGCTTTTATGCTAAAGTTCAACCAGAGTGAAAATTTGAACGAAATCTCCTTGAAAACTTTTTCAAATGCATGATTTTTAGCACATCATGAGCCATCAGAAATCATATAACACATCATATAATACATTTGAGCCATGTTAAACCTGTCTATGTATACTTCATAATTCAACCGAAATCTTTGTGAAAGACGTACACGAGTTCCAACTGCTGTCAGCCATCATATAAAAAGATCAATAGCATACAACCATGTTCATATTGAAAAACGAATATAATTAGAAATCGTACAGACGTATTGGCGATCCAAACGTCAAACACTGAACACATGGGGAAGCGGCATCATTGCCAAAGCTTTCCACTGAGCCCATTAAGCCTTTTGAGCAAAAATATGCCAACGTTTGAGATCTGAGGTCATTTTTCAGCGCGGGGGAATAAAGTGGCTACTCCCGCTTGTTACATTGGGCACTCAATTGATTTCCTGGACGGCCTCATTATTGGACTACACAAGAAGAAATGGGCTTGAGCTGTAATTAAAAAGGGATTTTTTTTTTCTTCTTGTGTGTAGGGGCGGGGGGAGATTTTGGTGCGTCTCATTAAAACCTCAGCGTTATCTTGTGAAAGGACAGCCAGGTAGTTGACAACACAGTTGAAATGAAGTCTCAACAATGGAAGGGCAGTAACGTTCGGTTCATCATTTCTGTGGCAAACGATAGCGGCTAATTGGCGGCGGCGTCGTGAACGTCACTCCCTACCTCCCGATGGAGGCTTCGTGTGTATGAAAAGGTTAAGCCATTGTTAATTCCTCCCAGCCTCATCCTTCTTCTTTGGAAATGGCCATCCTGTAGCAGTGAGCCACCAGTGAGAGGTTTAGCGAGCAGGTTTAGCCGCGAAGGACGGTCCGTCGAGTCATTAGCAACCTTATCCATTTTTCATGAAACTAGTACGCTAAAAGTTAATATTTATTCTGTAGAGACATTACATTAGCCACATTTAACCATTTCACATCGCGAAATCATAAAACCGAAATATTACAAACAGCTTTCTTTGAGTCCAGATTTGAACTAAAACAATATCAAACATCAATTCTATGGCAACATTTTTCGTTGAGATGAATCCAGAGCTGCTCATTCAAAATGAGTAGCAGTAGTCCACCAGAGGGGAGGTTTAGCGGGATTAGCGGCAGAGGAGGCCCCGTCAAGCGGCGAGTGATCTTTGGCCAAACGTCATTAAAGATGCTAATCTCTCCTGTTGAACATTGTCACTCTCCGTAAGGCATGTTTGCAAAATGTTAATTACCACAGGTGGCGGACTCAAGTTCTGTGGCATGAGCACAGCTAACACTAGTATAGATACTGAGTGCAAAGTGGCTAAAACGTTAATATTTGTAAGACTGTATGACTTGATTTGTGACTCGCTTACCCCAAGTAAAATAGCAGCAGGGCGCGAATTCTCGTTTTCCCGTTTACCTGTAACAAAGTCAAAAATCAATTTGTGAGAAACTACATCAACTCATACGTCATATTAAAGGCCTTGATTTGTGCTTTCCAGATCTGTTATTATGTAGTTGGTATGAGCTAGCGAGATGGCACGACGGAGTAAAACATGTTTCACTTAAAACTCACAAATATGCAAGAGAACAACTTAACGTTCACCATGTAGGTTCTGTGGCATCAGTGTTTCTTCAAAAAAGTAAAACCTAAAGTTTGGGGCCAAGGCGTGCGATAGTTTCTCCGCCTTTGCCCTCGATCAAAATTTACAATATACAAGGTCAATTAATACATTTTAGACAGACCACGTCATATTGACAGCCTTGATCCAGCTTCCCAGAACTGCCATTATTCAGGCATTATTTTTTAGTGCTGAAACAAACCAGCTGCCTTAACTTATTTAGCTTATTTCCTATCCTTGATGCACAAGGACTAATATTAGACTCAGTGGGGATTGGCGTGCATTTTGTTTGAAGCCTATTGTAAATCTTCGCTAAGTGAAAGCGCTGAGGACTCGTTATGAGTCCTCTCCTCACGAGTCTGTCATCTGTGCTCACACAGGAGAAGACACGTCACGGTCGTGCGCAAGTGGTGGGCCCGCCTTTGCCACCAACCGCGAAAACAAGACACACCAATCTGTTACTCCACAATGCAGCCTATGTCCTACAGGAGGCCAAGTTGTCATTTCAACCACCCATCCACAAGATAGATGTCCCTTAATTCTTTCCGCCCAAGTGCCGCAAAACAAATTTACGACAGCGGCCCCCACGGATGAACGATGACACGGCCTCGAGAAGGAGAGGTAATTTGCTCTTAATGTAGTGCCGTAAACATTTATCAACAGAAAAGGGATGGAGGCGATTCTGACGAGTGTCGCGCTGCTGTCGTGCTTCCTTAACACACTTAAGTCGCTTACGTGACAACAAACACTGACCCCCCCCCCCCAAAAAAAAACAAACCCAAAATACATCAAATAATACAGATCACCATTTACAGAACTATATTGAGTCATGGCACATACAGTATTCTCTATTTGAAAAAAATGTCACAGCACGCCACCAAACAGGAATGTCCCAAAAAGTAGATGCAGTTGTATCTTGGATTGGGTCAAGTTTGTCAATTTATGAGCCATCACTGGGTTGATTTTTTGACTGTTTTATTTTACTTTTTCGGTGAACTTCACAACATCCGGCCACCATCAGTTCCTGTCGCGTACCTTGCAATCAAAGTGAAAATATCTGGTGTAGTTTCAGGGTTTTTTTTTTTTTTTGCGATAGGAAGTGATTGCAAAGAAGAAATGTCCGATGTCCATTGAATTCATGTTTGCTCAATGTACTCATGTTAGCCATCACTTAATGCTACTTATAACAGAAGAGTTAACAAGATGCTTCAAGGTTGAGGCCTAATTGTTGCCTCAGCCTTGTTAGCTAGCTCAGCTACCAAGGCTAGCTTGAAGCTCCAAATTTTAACATTTGTATTGACTGAGTTGGTTTGCCAAGTTACTGCCCGTTTGCCAGCTAACGAGGCTATTTCTCAGTTGCAATGGTAACATAAACCTAGTTAGCTCAGTATAAAGGTAGGCACTAAGCCATATAGTGACAATAATCATTTAATGCACACCTTTTGTCTTCTTTTTAATCAAAATGCGAATGTTATGTTACAAATGTGAGGCCTAGTAACTCCCCGTAAGCTAAAACAAACAAACAAACAAACCGTCTGTTTGCTAGCTCAACTAAAGAGGCTTGTTTCTGTTTGCTAAGTTTGTGTAGACCTACTTAGCGCCTGCTAATGCTTTACACTACTAATTTGAAGTGTTATTACTGTCTTTTAGCATCTTTTATCTGCTGTTAGCTCTTTAACCAAAATGTTGATTTTATGCTACTAATTTGAAGTTTTATTACTCTCTTTTAGGACTCTGTAAAAGGCACATCTTTGTCTGCTGCTAGGTTACTTGTATTAGCTGTAAACTCAGGAGAGCTTTTGGTTCGCGTGAAAATACTCATGTTGAGTTACTAATGTGAGCTGGATTGTTCAGTACAGAGAATAAATTATTGTTTGCTTCATTTGGACAACCCTTGTTATGTTAATTAGCTTCCACAATTAGAAGCATGGCTGTTAGCTCGCCCATCAGTGTACATTTGTTTCTAATGAATGAGTGTAATCCATCCAGTGCCCGGTGAAGGCCGCAATTAGTAAAATGTCAACGGTGTTGTTCAAATCGCTCTGCATTGATATGTCGACTACATCTGGTTCTTTTCCTTCCATCCATTATCCGAAATGCTTTTTCCTCAAGAGTGTCGCGGACGTGCTGGAGGCGATCCAAGCTGACTTTGCGTAGTAGCCGGAGTACACCCTGAACTGGTTGCCAACCAGCCGCATGGAACGAACAGACAAACAACCATGCACACTCACAATCACGCCGAGGGACAATGTAGATCAGTTAATCTACCGTGCATGTTTTCGAGAGAAAACCATAGTACCTCGAGAAAACCCACGCTGGTACAGGGAGAACATGCAAACTCCACACAGGAAGGCCGGGCCTGGAATCAAACCTATGACCTAAGTACTGGGAGGCGGGTGTACTAACCAGTCTTGCCTCATCTGGCTCTTTAAATTTTTTTAATGTGTTACATAGAAAAAAAAGATTCCATTTCCTGCAGCAAACGGTGCACTGGGATGACCACTGCATTGTAATAACGACCACAGCCCTTCTTTTCTTCTTTGTGATAAATAGTGCTGCAGGTGGAAAGAAATTAGAAAAAATGTCTTGTTTTGTTTTAAATGCAGAACAGCATCCCAGGCACTCTGACCATGGCAATGCAACATTGGGCTATCCAATTGGAAATAAATCAGAGAAAATGTCCTTGTTTGTTTTAGATGCATAGCAGCATTCCCTGGACTGTCATGACTTGTGCAGCAAAATACTGAAAGCAGCCCTTGGCTATCATCTTTGGGATTTATCTCTATCCTAGTGGAAAGAAATCAGAGAAAACTTTTTGTTCTCTTTTGGATGCCTCATCATATCATTTATTCCCACTCTCAGTCGAAGGTGCTCCCGCTACCGCTACCTTAATGCTAGCATACAAAGGAAATGTTTTAGGCACATGGGCTAACAATTAGCATCTGTATGGCGGTATTGCTACCCATTAAGCAACGGATACCTGACGGCCAACATTGCAACAACACGTGTAGACAGATAAACAATTGTGACAGGCATATATTCTGTATCCTTTGCAAGGAACGACTAATATTTTGCTGTACTGATAAGTTGGTATTAAATTGTCCTCAGGTGGCCATGGTGCGTACAACAGAATGCAAAGTGAATGAAAAGGAAAAAGTGTGACAAAAATGGTTGTATTTAATTATGTAACTACCGTGTGCATATATATGTTTTAAGTATAAGACTATAGAGTGCTATTTTTCTTCGTCATCGTTTTCAGTGACATCAATTGGAAAGAAATCAAAGATTATGCCCAAACAAACCATTCACTGTCGTGACTCATGCAGCATGACAGTGACAACAGCCCTTCTTTAATTATCTCCATCCGAGTGAAAAAGAAATGTGAGGAAATGTTGTGTTTTGGTAAGTAGTGCATTATGTTGAGTTTTGACTCTTGTGTTGTTGCAAAAAGGGGTTTGAGCTATTTTTGGCTGTAAGCGGCACAGTGGTGATTCGACCGTAAGGCGTGACTCATCCAGATGCGTCACTCTGCTAATTGTCACTCCGGCTTTTCCCAAGCCATTCTCGAAAGCCCGCGAGCTATCCTGTGACCGTTGCTTTGCGACAACAATGCTACCTCAGGGAGCCATTTGGTACACCAATCACCAACACCAAAATGGGCTTGGTTTTTACCATTTCTGTCATTTACATTGAGTAAAAACTCACATTTTAGCCAGCATCAAATTATATATATATATATATATATATATATATATATATATATATATATATATATATATATATATATATATATATTCCGTGCCAACCTTAGATGTCAACTTCCCGCGCTAGCTTATCGCACAACTTCCCACATTAGCCTCCACGAGCGCACGATCTTCCACCTGTACACTAGCCTCAACTAGCATGCTAGCTTCCATTGCCGCACGCTTTTCATCACATGAACATTTTCTTTTGTACTTGATGGTTAATTGTATTTTTATTGAATTATTGGTCAACTGGTTCAATTTTTACACCTATATGACTGTCAACCTGACCTCAAACAGTGTCTGTACAACATAAAGGAACAGCTTCAATTTAAAAAGACAAGAACATTTCACTAAAGAATCCAAAGACTGATCCAGCCTTGTGCTTCGATGTTCGATACATGACTTTTTATGAGTTTAATAAGCGTTCTCCTTTGCTTTCCATATTTTGTTTCCTTCTCAAGTTCCACACAAGCCATAACATTTTACAGGCTTTTTTTTTTTTTTTTTTTACTGCTGCTGGGACAGAGTCAACGACGCGGCGTCTTGAAATATTTCACTGTGTGTACGTTTCATTGTCAGTGGCAGTCCCGGGCTGTCGGCCATACCAGATGATGCTGGGCTATGTTGACAGGCATCAGGAATACAAAGCACCCTGCTTCCCGCTGTTAACTATCGCCTTCTTCTCAACACTGCTTGTGAGGCTGCTCCTTCTTGTGTTTGCAGAAAAGCCAAAGAAAAAGCAAAGTAAAGCCTCTGGGAACTCGATCATCTTGCCAAGCATGACAACGGTTCAAATTCCGAAAGGGCTGCATGAATTTAGAGACAGTAATACAATTCATATTTCCACGCGTTTTTGTTTCATTTCTAGGATTGGACTTTCTGGTGGTGGGCATTTTAGTCCATCTTTTTTGACAAGAAAAAAAATTGAACAATAAAGTTGACTTCTACATTATCTTAACGTGCTAGCTGCTAGCAAGACAGCTAGCGGTTGCCTCTACGTTTGGTTCTTTTGGACCGAGTAGACTTTCCGTTATTTTTATTATTTCAAAACTCAAAGTATGTATTCATGGGCAGTTGTTGTACACACATGAACAGACCAATTTTCCATTTGCGCCTGTCATCGCTCATCAACGCTAAGAAAGAAATTATTTGAAAGTAAAACAGAATGGGAATAATTACCGGCTGGCTTTTTAAATAATGCAATCAGCATTTTAATGCGCAAGACAATCGACATAATTTCCGTGCGCTGACGCCAAACAGAACGTGCCACTGTTAATCAGTGTTTCTCGATGCAAATATTATGGAAAATAATGCGGGTTAAAAAAAAGTGTTCTGCATTAATACTGTAGTTATTTGCTAATTGTTATGTACAAAGTAGATGAACACAATCATGTGTTATGGTTGTGAGCAGACAAATAAGAAGGAAAGGAAATAAGAGGAGCCACTTGCAGTTTCTCGCCTATTGCTTATCTTACTGAGCTACGAGGTGTGAATTGAATTCCTTATATTTTATTTATTTCTTTTTTTACTGTTGTTTTGTTACTGTGAAATCTATCATAATGGTTTGTGGTGAGCAAATATTGCACCTCATGAATTTTGCCAATTACCAAGTGACCTTATAAACGTGTAACTTGATCAAATCAAATGATTTATTATTATGTAAATGATGTAATCCTTACATTTTGCCAAGGGCACCGCACTTGTCACGCATTAATTAGGTACAACTGTTTTTATTGGACTGGATGGCAGGTGATTGGATTCTGTCGAGTGACAGGTGAACTCACAAATGGACCGAATCAACAAATGGATCAAATTGTTGACATAATGATAGAGCTAGCAGTTAAATCTATTTGATTGGAGTTTGTTGCAAGTGAATCCTGATTAATTTTGCCAAGCAGCAAGTGACCTCACCCAAAGGCCAAATGAACTGATTAAAAACATGAACATCAATTCCTAGAAAAACATTTGATTGGCCTTTGGTGTCCAAGTGCATTCAGCCCCATGAATTCTGCCAAGCAACAAGAGACTTCACAATTGTGACCAAATTAACGATAACAAATATGCATGTGATAAGCAGGTGAACCGCAGAATTCCCAACAGGTGTTTTTGAACCACGAAAATTCCCAGGGACATCCAGTTCTATTCCTTTCTGTAACTCCTCCAGTCTCTGTATCTGTTGCAATCTGCTTCTGACAACTAACAGACCACGCCAAAATGATCAGCTTCTCAGATCAAGCAATTGATCGGTATATATGTCTGAACCAACTGAACATTTTTATTTCGGCATGGGCTCTTTTCCATTTCCCAAAAAACATTGCTTATCGTCTTGTTATCTATGACGTTCATTTAGTGAGTGTGCGCGTGCTTCTTGACAGGTGTGTCCAGGCCAGCCTCGTCTCGATGAACAAGCGTGCACACAGCTGGAGCGATCTCTCTCCACTTCTCCCTCCAATCTGCTTCACTCTCGCACCGCCCCTCCCGAGCTCTCAGCTCCGAGCCGCCGCGAGCATCCGCTCCGAGAGCGCAGCGGCAGACGCGCTCAGAATCCCGACTGATGGCACCTCTGGGATACGGCAGCAGTTAGGACGGCAAAGCGAACAAATAATTGAAAAAATATTTTGAAAAAATTTAAAAAAAAGAAGAAATTAATCCCCCCCCCCCCAAAAAAAAAAAAAGTGGACCGAGGTTGGCACCGGACGAGGCGGCAAGGGGTGGAGAGGAGAAGGAGGTGCCGACGCCTGTGCGGACGTTCGCGGCTGCAGCCTTCCCCGTGGCTGCAGCGGCGCCCGACCGGCGCTTTGTGGTGGGGTCGCCTGGCGCTGTGCTCCCCGAGCTCCGGCATTCCTGTGGCAGACATCGGCGTCGTGCTGACGTGAAGGTGAGTGACGCGCGCGCGCACGTCGGGAAGTGAATGTGGACGTGCGAGTCAATCGGCATGACTTTGTTTTTATCGGTGACTTTTACTTACTGTCATTGATTGGTTTTTACTCTTCATGGATTTTTGTGGGGAATGACTTTACTTACTTCTTGGGTGGATTTAATTATTACTATTAGCTTTGATAGCGTTACTTATTGTTATTGACTTACTCAATACTGTGGATGGCTTGACTTAATGGTTTTCCCTTTTACTATTGATGGCTTGAGTTATTTATTTGCGCGGTTTGCTTTATTTATTACTTTGGATGACTTTACATCTTATGCATGGCTTTACTCATGACTCTGGAAGGTTTTTCTTGTGACTGTTTTTTTTTTTTTTTTTACTTTTTACTCTCACTTTTCCTGACCGTTACCGGCACAAGTATTCACTTCTTGAGCACTCACCGATACCCAGTACCGATACCTCTAGTCCAGGGGTCTTCGATACCTATTAACTCGAGGGCCGATTTCCTGGTTGTTTTCCATAACCTGCTGCTGCAACACACCTGATTCAATGAAGGATCATTAGCCAGCTTTTGCATTCCTCATTTGAATCAGGTGTGTTGCAGCAGGGACAGAGAAAACATCCGGAATACCGGCTGTCGAGGAACAGAATTGGAGACCCCGGCTCTAGTACATATATCAAATTTCGATTAACAGAACGGCAACAAAAAATTGGACAAAAAACTTTTTTTGTAATGCAGATGATGATTCACCAATGTGTCAAATGTTCACAGTATGGCGCCAGCTACTGCCGCAGCTTACTCGATGCCTTTTTTTTTTTTTTTTTGCCTTAAGTATGGGTGGCTTGTATCGCAGGGTCCGATACCGATACTTTTCGTGTCGGTACTGGCCCATCCCAACTTATAACTGTTGATTGCTTTACTTACTGCCATTTACTAATTACTCACGATGATTTTGCTGAGGACTATAAAGGTGTTTTAGTTATCACTATTAATGAACCTCATGACTTACGGCTTTAGTTATTGTTATGGAGCTTTACTTTTTACTCTTGAAAATTTGTCATTAGCTTATTTGACTTATTTTTTGCTGCCAACTCTCTTTTTTTCTACTGTGTGTGGCAGCACCTCCACAATATTGGATAGGTGCTTGGTGTAGAAAAAGTGCTGTGTCCATCAAAAATGAGCATTACTCTTTTGTAAAATTCTTGTCGTTCCCGTGTGTGTGAGTTCACGTTGCTGCCACACTCACCGTCCTTCTTCTGCTATTTGTGTTGCGGCAGCTCCATGAGAAATGGGTCAACATATTAAGAAACACGGCCCTGTAAATCAAAACTCAGCATTTTTATCACCGGAACATTTATTTTGTTCTTGTGTGTGTATGTGTGTGACTTTCTGGTGCTGCCGGCTCTCTCTGTCCCTTTCTCTGCTCAAACCAGCGACTGTTGTTGTGGGTTTTAATCACATGAAACACCAAAAGGAGGAGTCACCCTTCCACAAGGTCAGGCTTCCTCCTTCACAAAGCGACGAAGGAATTACATCACGTTTGGGTTTCTGCCGCTGGCGTCCTCACCCCTAAAACCCCGCAGCCCCCCCCCATTGCCGCACATCACTCCCCAGCCAAACAGTGGCTCATTACTTCCTGCTGCCGGCCCACTAGGGGTCACCAGAGGTGGACAGAGCTTCTCGGAGCCACAGCTTGTTCCCAAAAAGAGCTCTTTTTTATTTTTTATTTTTTGCTTTCTTTCATTTTAGTGTTCTTAAGGGGAAGAAATGCCAGATGTCTCTTAGTCAGCACCAATCTAAAAATATATACGACCTTTGAACTTATGGATGTCAAGTCTCTTAGATCATAAAACCAAAATTCCTGGAAAGAAAAGAAGCAACGTGCCGCACTGCAAGCGGTTGGACGTGCTGTGCTCATTCAACATAAACAGGATTTTTAGTTTTTAATAAGAGGGCACAGTGTTCCCTACCCTGAAATGATTGGCAGCATACAGCTCAGAATGAACAGGATTCATACTGTAATGCAGCTTGGGCATGCAGCGAGCCATGTCGACAAAAATTTTGTCCATATTGTATCCCTATTTTGCATCAACATTGCCTGTAAATGTAATAAAACACTCCTCCTTGATGCACGTCCCGGGGTTAATTAAAATGCGCCGTGCAGTATCAAAACTTAATATGGAGTAACATAAATATGGAGTAAGTGAGACGACGCTCGGATTACTATTCAAAATTTTCGCTGTCTCGAATGGTCCTAAAAGTCGATGCATTTCAAGATTTTTTTTTTTCCCGGATTAGACTTGCGCTCCCCAGTCTTTGTAATTAAGAACATTTGCTATCCACTCTGGGCTGAACTAGACATAGCCGGTCTCTTAATTAGCTACAGGTGTTTAATTTATGTACACTATGTACATTTTGTTGTACGTAACTTTTAATGAAATGTTCTTCGCTTTATCCGCTCATGTATGAGTCTTTCAACGATGTTCATTGAAATGCATTCCTTTCGTTTTAATATATTTTTTATTTTTTTTAACATCATTTGAATTTGAATTCTCAAACAGCAACTCACTTAACCGACCTTGTCTGTGTCGACTAGCTTCCTGTCTATACGGCGACTTTATCCCAATTGTTGTCCTTTTTCCAAGAATCTTCCGCGAGAGCTTAGACAAATGTTAACAATATTGGTTGTGGTGTCTCTTGACGTCCGCCCCCCACCCCATGACACCCCTTGTTTTCCTTTCCCAGTGTTGATTATCTGCGGTAGTGGAGGTCAAAAAGGTCCCTGTAACTCATTCTACTCGCACAAACAAAATAAACGCTGCTGATGCCCCTCACGTATGACTTCACTCTTGCAGACTTTACATGTTCTAGGAAACATCGAGTCAATTTCGAGTCTTAGTTAAATCATGAAATAAA
The DNA here is from genome assembly GCA_901007745.1 of Hippocampus kuda. NCBI lineage: Eukaryota > Metazoa > Chordata > Actinopteri > Syngnathiformes > Syngnathidae > Hippocampus > Hippocampus kuda. The sequence continues at coordinate 21,749 of CAAKHF010024559.1, read as the reverse complement.
AGTAGTTTGGAAAAAAAATCAAAGATATTTCAATGAAGTGAATGCAAATATTTTGGGGAAAAAACAGTTTAGTTTGTCATGAGAGACCGCGTACATGTTTTTGTGAAAAGCAAAGGTAATTTAGGGTCTCTGAAGCGAAAACTATGTTTAAAAAAGACAATGTAATAATCTTCTCCATTAAGATGAAATCACAATTTTTGAAAACCTCAACGTCCCTAACTGAGGCCAGCACCATGTTTTTGTAACTCTTGAAAGATTATTGTCAACTCTTCAATAAAGCAAATTTTTGTTTTGTTTTATTTTGTTGTTGTTGTTGTTGTTTTTTACTTCAAAAGCAGATCAGTCGACACCGTTCACGTTTTGAAGACTTTTTGTCGTGAAACAAAGGTGTTATCGTTTCTCTGAAAACATCAAAGACCATGTACAGTTGTCAACAGAACTTAATGTCATTTTTAAAAACGACAAAGACATTTCTGAATCTTCTATGATCCTATTTTTTGAAAACAAGGGCAATCTAGTCTTCTGTGAAGCTAACGCACATTTTTCTGTCAACGCTGATGACTCAGGTGTTGGACTTGGTGTGTCCGGTGTTATAATAATAATAATACATTTCATTTGCAAGCGCCTTTCACAACACTCAAGGACACTTTACAACCAAGAGCAAATAATAAAACCACAGATAAAATTATAAACAAAGAAGAGAACGATTTAAGGTGGATACGCAAGTCTGAATAGGTGTTGTTTTCAAACTATGCCGACGAGGTTCTGTAACTCGGTAACATTGTTTACAAGAGCCTCCAAAGCACATTTAATAGCATTGAAACTGAAGGTTTTTTTTTCATTCCGCTAACTCGTGAACAAACATTTCAGATGGCCCGTCGCTTCCGTTTTGGCAGCTTTCCTCGCAACCCTGCTTTCTACCTGCCGCACGTTTTGAAGCCGCCACCGCGTCGCCTCGATCAATAAATGGCAGAGATGAGGAGATAATGTCCCATGTCCCATCTCTCCTAACCACAAACTCCTCCGCTCTTTCCTCAGGTGGGCATCTGCATGCTGTCGCCACATCAATGGCGCTCATGAATTATGGAGCCGTGTCCCGCTTCTGTCACCCGTACGTCTAATTAGCTTGGTGTGACACTTCTTGTCATCGTGCGCCAAGTAGAAGCTTTTTTGGGGGGGGGGGGGTGTTGTTCTAAACATTGTTTAAATGCATTCTTAAAATTCCAAGACAGCTTAGTTCCTCACTGACGCTCATATATGTTTTTGTGAACATCAAAAGACATTTCAGCTTCCAACGTATAAGGTCCTAAAATTTGCGTTTTTGGAAACGTCTAAGACCAACTGAGATTCGTCCGTCAACCTCGTGTGTTTTTGCGTAATCAAACAATTTCCTCTTGGAAGAACCAAATGTGCATTTTTCCTCGCCATCAAAGACATTTAAGCATCTTGAAGCAACCTGCAGGTAAACGTTTACGCAAGCGTCAAGAGAACTTTAGTCCTGAGCCAACCAAACTAATGTTAGCTTGTGTAATTTAAAGTCGTGTAATTCGATGAACCTCACCTAATAATGGAAACATTTTTCAAACAAAAAAATGTTTTTTATTCTTCAATGTAATGAGCAGTGTTTCTATGACCATCTTCACAGTTTGTTTTATGAAGAAAGTGTTTGCTGCCTTTGTCTGCTCAGGCTGATGAAGTGCCCGCGATGTGGCTCAGGTGATCCCTGAAAAGAAGCGGAGGTAGTGTCGGTGTATGACGGACGGGGAGAGGCGGAGGTCTGTCAGGTCACTTGATGGGCACTGAGGAGCCTGAGATTTATGACCCCGGCAGAATAAAGTTGTGTCTGCTGAGGGCCCGTGAAGCATAAATCAGCCACAAATGGATAAGGTTGGGTCAGCGGCTGGCGGCAGATTTGCTCTCCCCTTTTTTTTTTTTCTTGAAGGTGCGCTTCGGTTGTTTTAGTGCAGATGACGCCTGCGTTTCTTTTTACATGCTCTTCAACTTATCTGGATGTGCAATTCAGCCCTATTTTTATCGATGCGAAATGTCGATAATGTGGTGTTTTATGGAACATGTATGTTGGAGGTTTATTTCAAGATTTTTGGAGGGTTTCCAAAATAAAAAAAAATACAAAAATCTAATACATTTCAATAGACGTAAATTTTATGCAGATTTTTTTTTTATCACCCCACAAGTAGCGGGGCTCCACTGTACAGCTTTAAGTTGTAATATTTCTATTAACCACTAGATGGAAGACATGGATTAGTTGACTTATGCTGTCCTAAACTATAATGTGAGTAGGCCTTATAATTTTTATGTTTATGGAATGATATGCAGGACAAACATAATACCGGAATAATATTACAATTTTGTGGGGATTTATTTTTGTGTAAAAAAAATGGCACAAAATGAATTTGTGCACTAAATGTTGGCTTGCTATTCGGCTGTTTTGTGCCGTCACTGAATGGCGCTGTTTTCCACTCTTGCTGCCATTCTATTTCTCGCAACTTCTTTTCCCGTTGACTTGGGTGACTTGTCTTCCTGCAGGCTGCCGGAGCCCACGTAAAGAATTGATTTAAAATATTGTTCCTCGCAAAAGGCGTGCGCTTTCCATTACAATGATTAATCCGGCATCGACACGCGTGCGCTCACACACAGATAACACGATGTTATCGGGCTAACGCAACAAGTTTGAACAAGTTGAGACGACCCAAGCGCCGAGATAAAGAATCGGCGGCGGCAAGGACGCATCATTTATTTGTCTGCGTTCTTTGTAAACATCAAAGAGACTTTAAAAACTTCAGTGAATCTGATGTGAATTGTTTTGTAAACATCACTGACAGCTTCGAGTCGAAAGACTATTTCATGTCATCAATAAGACTTCTGTAAATATCAAAGGCTATTTTTAATCCTCAAAAAAAATTTATGTGAATCTCAGACATTGAATGTCTTGTTTGAAAACATCAAAGACAACTTTATTATCATTGCTGAATGTGACTTTGTAAACTTTGTAAGGTCAAAGGTGAGCTAGAGTCTGTCCCAGTGGACTTTGGGCTCGTGATGGGGTCCACCAACGAATCGCCGGGCACATTTAGACAAAGGAACGTTGCTAACTTTAGGACCCCTGCTGTCATTTTTTTGCTCGATACTTTTTTTTGGAATAACAGTTGCTGGAGGGGACGGAAAAGTCACTAAAATCGCAAAATAAATCGCAACTTTCACCATAAAACGACAGCACGTTTTACGGTTTACTTTGACTTCATGGTCACTCTGAGGGCCAGTCAGGCTGTTAGCTAGATCGGGTGTGGCCCCCGTCGCCATATTTTACCGCGGTCTGTTATCGGCTGAAGGGACGGCTGAAGTTTTTTTTTTCCCCCTCTCTCGGAGCTAAAATGGTTTTTAACCGATACATAATCTCAAAAAAGTGATGGAGGGACTTTACCGGAGCTGCACAGATTTTTGACGGGGCTTAGACCACCCGCACATGATCTTGCGAGTGTAGCGCCATTTTGTAAGTCAAGCATACAGTGGGCCTCAGTCATTTCCTTCTTATCTTCCCATACTCCTGTTTCCATCGGTACCTTCAGCAAAAAGGCTGGTCAGAACACGCTTTCGGTTGCAAATCATTTCGTTTTGTCCCTTCAATCCATGTGTTCCGTCTCCGCTCACTCGCTTCCTTTGTCCGTTCACATTCGTGGTGTCTGACAACGCGTGTTCCCAGGAAGCTTCCTTTTCACATCCTTGTTCCCCCTATTATCGAACCTGTGAATGGCTGTTGTGTTTACCGTTGTGAAGTAACTTTCGAGAAACGCGCAATTTCCTCAGCTTGACTGGTCACCAGCCGATGTCAGGGCGTGTAGAGATGAACAGCGGACTGTTCGCTAGTCAGTGGGAGTCACACTCACACTTTCATGAGCCAAAGCTGCATTTCTTTGTGGAGTGTGTGTCTGTGTGTGTGTGTGTGTGGGCGCTGGGGGCAAACTTCACACAGAAATGAGGGAGAAGAGATTCGAACCCCAAACCTCAGAACTGTGAGGTAAGCATGCTAACTACTAGCACACTGGTTAGCGCAGAGTCAAATTCAGTGGTCCAATGCTAATGAACATCCCGCAGATTTTGAAGGTCGCATCGCATTGCCTTCAGTCGAGGGCGTACGGGAAGTGAGCGGGAGGCGTGCGGTGTAATGTTCTGCTCTTTGTGATGCTAATTTCCAGCCGGTGTGCGCAGTGAGCTGGGAACAAGTTCCCTAGCACTTAATCCAATTTGAACATTTACAAGTATATTGTGTAGCGGCAACTACACACGCAGAATCTAACAGCAGGTTTTTCTGTTTCACTCGCAGGTAAACACTTAAAAAAAAACAACACATTGTTTTGCGGCTTCAAGTGTGAAACTACAACAGCTTTTTCAATTGGAATCACTATACTTTTTGTTTGTTTTTAACATTGTTTTCAAATGTTATTAATGGAGGAGATCTTGTTTCATTTAAATAATTTTAAAAAATTACCAAGAAAAACATCCCGAGAAAAGCTAACCTACGTGTTTTTTGAAACAATGTAGCTTGTTTGAACCTAATACTTTTTTGTAAACATTAAAGACAACGCTGTCCACATTTTGGTTTACGCAAAAGACAATTTACAGTCTTTGGTGAATGTCAACAACCAATTGAGTCTCCAATGAACCGACTGTATGCGGTTTGATAAAAATCAAAGACCATTTCGTTCTTCATTTTGGAAACACCGAAGACGATTTAATGAATGGAACTTTTGCCAACATCCAAGGCAAGAATGACCGTCACATACATGCTTTGTCATCAAATTGAATTTTCCAAAAAAAAAAAAAAAAAATCAGACCGCTGTGTTTTTTGACATCAAAGAGAAGTTTGCGTTTCTAACCTGCACCTTACGCAAACATTATTTCGTGTTCAATAAACAATATTTTAAACAGCAAAGACAATTTAGTCTTCAGGTGTGTTTTTGTAACCGTCAAAGATAATTGAGTGTTCAGTGAACATTTTGTACACATAAAAGCCAATTTAGATGCACACCAGATTCAAAATTTGAGTCTAAATTGTCTTTTTACTAAATATTAATTGGAGACGAATCTACCTTGAGGTTGCAAGGAAAAAAAGAAGCAAAATCTCAGAGGTATTCAACTTTAGATGAGTAAAAAAATATTTTTTTAAATTCCAGAATAGGTCAAGAAAGGTAAGTCTTTCAGAGAAAAAAAAAATTCCAAAATGCTTTTAGTCCTTTTGCCAAAATGTTGGTAGAAAATGCTTCTGTTATAGATTTTTTTTTTTGTCAATTCCCCCCATCCCCCCTCCCCCCCAACAGATCTGAAAAGATTCCCTGAAATGTGCAGAATGCTCCTCTTTACCTTTTTAGCGGTTTGTCTCCAAGGAGCCCGCTGAGATCGCTCGTGAAA